>JXSR01S019917.1:10891-22737 GCA_000969725.1 Ophiothrix spiculata | reverse complement strand
CTTGACCATACTCCCCCAACCCATCCCCCTAACCCTATCCCCCACCCCACCGTTGCCTCCCCTTTCAGTATATGATAGTTCACAAAGTTATTTAAAGTTAAAATCATAGCTGTGTGAATTTTAGTGGTTGGCAGGTCACAAGCTTTGACTGTGTTTGCCCAGGTCTCTGACAAAACAAAATTCAGACTTCAAAAATACAAAGTGTCATACAGGATGTTGGACCCAAAATTTTAGCCCATTTAACTCAGGATTTAACCATACATAGTAACACTTTTTTGACCTAACACCCTATCTAATAAAAGGCCTTCACAAACAATTTTGGCATACGGATACCCTGGTCACATAACCTTGCAGCGAGGTTACGATGTGTTTATGGCGTCATACCGGGTAGAATTTAGCGGACACCGATCAGACACCGGCTGTCCAAACGGTGTGTCCGGACGGTGTCCGTAAGCTGCAGAGACGCCGGAAGTGTGCCACAAGAATTGCATATTCACCAGTGTCATACCAATGTCATACCGCTGTTGCGGTTTACTTCGGCTTACCAGCCACCAGTCACCACTGGTGGTTATGTGACAAGGGTGTTAGGAGTAAAGTGGTAGAAACTTCCAAGCTTTTGGAACCCAGTCTTCTTACAAAATATATTTGCCAATTAATAATTATGTACTTAATGTTAACTTAAATTATATTGATTTACAAGTTATTCATCTAATAGTACCCAGTTGAATGTACCTTTTGAAACAACGAATGTCGTTGTTATTCGGTTCCCACCATATTGAACACAATCAAAAGTCGTTGTTAACCTGCTAACCATAAGATTTCTTATGATTATGAACTCGTTTTCTCGTTGTTGGCGAAACAACGACAACGTGAAACAGCGTTCCCATCAACACCAAAAAATGAGTTAACAACGAATTCACAAATCAAGAGCTGAGGAGTGAAACAACGACTAAACAATGATCGTGGGAACGCATGGCTTTGACTAATTGAAAAGATCCGAAACAACACGTGACTTACCAGTGTCTGGTCATAGCAACGAGGCTGATAGTATAAAGTCATTATGCAACGTTGATTGAGCCAATTAGTATCACACATTACAATTTAATTGCTGCTATCAGTAATTACATTCCGCTAATACGACAAGTCTACTACAGTTCAAGATTCCGATTCCATTGAAGAGTTAATTGTTGGATAACTGGTGAAATCAGATGTTCAAACTTCCTAAACACAAGATTTGTGTGCGCTGTACCTCCCAAATTTTTCTTTCAGAGTACTTTGTAAATGGTCACCAGGATGCAGTCACGTCTTACATTATGTGAAAAGCTGGGGAACAAGCATTTGTCATAGATGCAATAGGACAACGAGCACTGGCAAACTCCTGGAGGAACCTCGTAACCTCCACACACATTTTGTAGATATCACAGGAACGTTATGTTTACAATCTTTTCGAGGATTCAATTATTCTATTCACTAGGTTTTTGAAGCAAACATTTGTTGCTATAGTACTCGTATGCTAGAGTTTGAGTGAAAGCCAACTTGCGCCTATTTCCAGCGCATGATTGGTCGAATTCAAGTGTTTGCAAAACGCTTTCGGTCACGCAAGTTATGCCCGAGTTCAAGAATGCAGTATGTAGAAAAAAAATTAATTCTCAAAATAACAAATTGCAGTTGATCAAATCTGAATCTCCAGCTCCTTGCAAAGAATACTCCTTTACCAATCTAACTGTCGCACACAGTAGTCTAAAGCAGCAAAAACATGCAATGTAAGTACACCCTTGCATAGTCCAGTGTAATGACTCTTAAAAATCAAGAACAAAATAACATTGTTTCATCCATCAATAAATCAATAAGAATATTGCAACATTTCTCAATCATTCATTAAATTTCAGTGCTCTGTTGAATTCTGAATATAAAACAAAAAAGAAGTCATCAACACCATAATCATTAATCACGTTTTTGATAACGTTTTTCATCACGGTGCATTATCACATGAATTGTCACATTTTAAGATAACATTTTTTTTCAGCATGACTTGTGCAGTATTGACAGAAACGTGACTGTTCCTCTCTACCAGCCATGGTCTACATTTTCATGGTCTAGCCTATGATCTAGCTGACCATCTTATATCTGCCAGGGGGGCCACTGCCATTGCTCAGTGGATATCATGCGTGACCAAAAATTCACTGTAAAAGGGTATGTTTTTCATGAATGGGCACTGTACTTACGTAACGCGAATATTTTCTAAATAAACACCCCTTAAACAAGTTTAAACCCTATGCCCTGAATAAAGTATAAAAAATTACCCCCAAACACGTTTGGTCGAATTTTGAAAATATACCCCTTTTTGTTGAAAATCAGTGTTTTCAGACCCCTAAACACGAAACGTACGGACCGTGCCTCTTGACAAAAATACCCCCTTTTTCCGTGTTTTTTTGTTTGCGCATGTGTACAACAGTATGGCTAAGTGCCCCCCCCCCTGGGGGTCTAGCTGACCATCTTATATCTGCTCAAAGAGCTTTGCCAGGAAAAAACAGAGGCATGACAAAATACAGAGGTCAAAATCTTACATAGAATATGTCATTTATGATATGGTCCTTGCATTTATCGCCATGACCTTGCCAATGCCTGGGCCTGATACTAGCTACTGACATTTGAGTCCAAAAGTCAATTTTTCTACTGGATGATTTGGTATTGACATCAATATTATAGTTCCAAGGTCAGAATCAATTAAGATTTAAAAACCTACATTACAAATTTCACAATGACTTTTTAGAATATTAAAATGTTCACAATTTTGGCATTCTGTCAAAAATGCATCCTAGTTTTTTTATTATGAAGTAGAATATATGTCCTTATTTGTCCATCTAGATGGACCTCACAAACAAACACGAAGCATGAGGCCCAACTGGTAATTTGACGTCAATAAACTACTTTTATGAAACAAATCACTTGTGGTACGTCTAAATACACCTTCTATAGGCATAGTACGTGTATAATTACTTTTATTATACAAGTATAATTATTTTACATATCTTAAATAATATTGTACCCGTTAGATTTATTTTATACAGACGGTACTGAGACGTATGAAATATCGTCATCAATGTTTTTATGTTTAATGTGTCTTGATATATATTTATATTTTTTTTTTCTCATCTTGTAACCCTATTATGGGTGCCATCTGCCACACGCTTTGCGTTTTTGATGGCATCCACATCTCTGTATAGACTTATGTAGTATAATTTTAAACTGTATCATTATAAATTATCATTGTCTATTATGTGAGATGAAAACAAATAAAGATTGATTGATTGATTGATTGATCTATGGCACTCGCTTGTGAGGCCCATCTATACTTTGATCAACACTAAATAGGTGGGAAATATGAGGCTTTTCTTCTTCCGCAAGTAAACATAATCCCAGTTACACGCGTGCCGTAGATACTAATGCGCGAGTCACACGTGCAACACGCGCTGCGTCTCCTGCAGTTGTGCTGTGTCCACTACGCATGCGCTTATCTGTATCAATTCAACATGTGAAGAGGCCCACCTATTTGGGGTTGATCAAAGTATAGATTGAGAAGTCCTCATAACAACAGATAAAAGATCGGGGAGTATGTTTTTGTGTTAATTTTAGGAGAAACAAAGGTAAACAAATTGCAGAAAAAATGATTTTATGATTAAAATTGATTTAGTGGTTTTGATATGGTATGAGAAATAACTACAAGCTCAGTGTCATATCTAGGCTCAGCTGTGCTTGATGGTCTGTGTAAGTTGCAAGCTCATTCTGTTCTAAATACAGGCCTTTTTATAAGAACACAATTTAAGAGTAAACATTGTTCATAATAGACAGAACTATGTAGTCAAATAGAATATTGGTATTGTCTTCTCAGGTTCTGGGAAGTACTAAAAGACAAGTCCTGCATTTTTCGTAGGCATAGTTTGACCAGTTTGTGAGATCAATATTCAGCAAGGTATAGATTTGATTTTTAATTCTGATTCAGATTTGAAAAGCTTAAAACTGTCCCGATTCCAATCCATCTGATCATACAGATCTACACTAATGCTTATGTTTAAATAATACTAACATGGGGGTAGGGCAAGTCGTCAAAAGTCATGGGTACGGGGTGGTAGCCAACCCCATCCCCTATGAAAGTCACCATTTTGAAAACTATCTACATACTATGAAGCTTAAACTTACAGGACATGTTAGAATTATCATTTAGTTTATTTATTTAGCAAAAAAGATGAATATCCGATATTTAGAATTTTTACAGCAAATTTTTGAATTTTTGGCAATTGTTGCTCCAAATCATATTTCGGCTAAATTTTCCGACCTGACATACTTTATGATGTCATAATTTTGTAGGCCTAATGCCCTGGCCGATTTTCATGATTTTGGTATCAATGAAAAGAGGAGACCCTACCCTATTATATAATACAAAACAATGTAACTTTTGGCATCCCAATTTCAAGTTCACAGGGGGTGGTAACCATTACCACCCCCTTATAGCTAAAAGTAGACAAGGGTTAAAACACTCTAATTTATCAAACAAAGTCATCTATACCACAAATTACAACTATCTTGTCACTGAGCTTGATAATACTTCAATTAAATACACACAAAGATTGGATCAAAAATTTAAGGTTGACAGAACTTGATAGAGAAGAGTTTCATGGCCTTTTCATTTATCTGCACTTTAAAAAAATATGTCCCCTCAACTTATAAAATAAAGAAAGGACCTTTCTGAATTTGTTAAATCATACAGCCTATTGTTGGTCAGGTTCATTTTACAATTTTGATTTATTAGTGGTATTTTGATCATTTTTTAAAAAGTACTCATGCATGTTAAGAAAAGTGTTGCTTATGGAAAATAAGTTAGGGAGAAAAGATAGTTCAGATTGTGTATAACACAGTAATCAAAACTATTACTGTTCTAGCTATCCTTTGAGTTGTGAACCCAGATCAAGTTGATCACCAATCAAATTCTAGTTCCTGATATTGTTGCTATGTGTGATTGTAATCTTGTTACTAGCGACTTACATAATCACTTTAACACTCAATATTTAATACTTACATCACAACTCTTCAGAGTTTTAGTTTGTAATTTGAACAGGATGGTGTACAAATAGTCCCATTCATTGACTGGTTTACAGTCAACCTGTTTTGTTTGCCGTGGCCACATATGTGCAATACCTGTGTAGAGATGCATCGAAGACGAGGAATTCAACATCTCATTACACCACCATGAAATGGCCTCCCATCAATGTCCATTAGCCTTTATTCATGAAGGGTCACTCACAATGCTTACATGTTACAAGTGTATGCAAAACAATATTTCTTTTCAAATTCTCCTAAAATATAACCTGCATATAACCTGTTGTTAAAAATACTTATTTGCCACAACATGCGATGTATGTTGTGATTGCCATATATAGTCTGATCTTCCCTGTTATATTTTTGGCTCCTAACCTTTGAAACAAAATTGATGGATTGACACAAATTCAGTACCATATTAACCCTAACTCTCGCACATTGAAAAACTGTCCAAGTCCGAATACGTCATACAAAGATTTCTAGTCCCCCTGTTCGCATAAGATTTGAACCTCTGACCTCCTGCATCCCGATCCAATGTTCAGCAATGGCAAGCCGCCGAGCGTGGCCTGCCTTGGCAGCAATTCTGTGCCCATTTATATCTGCCGTCTATGACGTATTCCTGATTTCTGCCTGTAGAACTTTGTAGTGACTTGAGTACATAGGAGGGTAAGGTTTAATTTAAGAGGAATTTTAAATGTCACCAAACAATAAACTCAATTTTGGCTTTTGGACGGAAGATATACCTTTCGATCTGGCGTGTCACAAATGCTATTCTTGTCAACATTTTGAGAAGCCAATCTAATAAGAACAGAAACTCAACTCTTTATTTCAAACAAATTCATTTGGAGTAAAATGGAACAGCCACATATCCACCTGCACACACCTGTTATTTTCATGGTTTATATAGTTTGGCATGCGTTCCTCCCTTTATGATAGCTTCTCTTATTTTGTCACGATTCTACCTCATCCCAGATTTATTAGCTTTACTTTGACAGCTCATTCCTGCACATACAATATGTAGATTATAAATGGTCCAAGTAATTTCATTTATAATCTTTTACGCATAATGCAAGTTACGAATAAGAAGCAACAATAACCTGTAGTTATTAAGTTTTAATTTCAAAGCCAAAAGCAAAAAAAAAGGATCCAACCTACTTTTTTTTTCAGGTCTAAGTCCAAATCATTGACTCTTTATGATAAAAAGATCTTCATGACACAAAGCCCTGATAACAAAATGTTGCATTCTCTAGGCTAGACTGTACAGGTTCCACTGAAATTAATTAAAGCTTTCAGTCTAATAGTACCAGTCCCTAATATTTTGATAATGTACAAAACAGACTAACCCCAAACACCTTCTTGACAACATTCTGTAAAAGTTATTTTTTGCAAGAAGAAATTTCCATAATTTTCAGAACTTTGCACATTTTTTCAAGAATATTATTTTGCAACATTAACGGTTATAAAATAGTATATAAAGGTAAGTTTTGAGAGTTTTAATTTTCACATTTTTTGCCTTGACCGGAAATATGCAAGAAACTAAAACTCTTGCATGCATAAAATTTATTTATGTTTTTAGTAGAAGAAACCTTGCCCTGTCCTTCAAATCAAGTAAAGTGGATAACCTGATCCCTCACACATATTCTCCAAGTCTCTTACTGTATCATCATATCACTTGTACTTTTCACTTTCCTCCATATCTCTTTTTTATCATCTCGGGTGTCTTCCTGCGTTCACATCACTCTATATTAGCTATAGCAAGCCACAAGGAACATTATGAATAGAGTTCACTGCTTCAAAATAGCTGTTGCTTAGTATTATATACATTTTGATCAACACCAAAATCAAAATAGGTACACGTACCTTTTTACATTGTGAGCTGATACAGATAAGCGTGCGCGTAGCTAAGCACAGCACAACTACAGGAGATGCAGCGTGCGTCATACGTGTTGACTTGCGCATTAGTATCAATGGTACGTGTGTAACTAGAATTATATTTACTTGAGGATGAAGAAGAGCCTCACAATTTTCGCCTATTTAATGATGATTAAAATATGACGATCCTTGAAATTTAGAGCAGTCGCTAAGCAGCACAACACATTTCGCCACCAAATATGAATTTCCCTCCTGTTCACGACATGACGTTATGACCAAAACGATAAAGTTTAATCAATATATCAGCCGGTTCTAATGGCCACATTTTTTTTAAGAACGACAAGGTTATTACTGCACTTTTGAAATTTTGGATATCATCTTGTTCCATTTAGCATATTACTCAGTACACTGTCTCCTAGCATTTTCACTTGGGCTGGCCATACTGTACACTACCTTAAATCTTCTCATTAGCATAATAGCAAACCAATAATGGTAATCTATATGACAGTTTTGGCTTACAATACTAGTAGTAAACTTGTTACATCTTGCTATTTTTATCATAGATTGTGTTCTTACAAAATCACAAGCCATATTATGTCAGTTTGGGCTTACCATACATGTGTCAAGCCACAACACTATGTATCATCATAAAGTGTATGGGTTTTTTCCAAAATTGGTAATCTATATGCTTGTTTTGGCTTACAATACCCGGATAATTCTACTTGTGAACTTGTTACATCTTGCATAATTTATTAACTTGTGTGAATGTTTGTACAAAATCACAATCCAATAATGTCATTTTGGGTTTGTCATAGACTTGCTTACATCTTAAAAACTATAGGCAAATTGGTCAGAATAAAATACAAATCTGAGTGTTGTGCAATATAGATTGAAGTAATAAAGCATGTTTTGGCTTAGTCCCACTTAGCTCTTGTACAGAGCCCAATGATAGCACCAAATCTGTCACAATATTTCTATATTTCAAGATATACTCACAATGTCAGGATGACATCACAGTGATGTTTTGGCGAACCTCTTGCAATGTTCTCCTGAAGCATTCCAGACGAAACATTACAGTGGGCCCTTTACGAATCCTCCTCGCCCGCCCAATCCCCTCTTCTAGACAATCACTCTAAATATACCCAAAATAACATCCAAAATTTGAAGAAAACTTCTAAGAACTAAAATTACTTTGGGGCAAACACTTCTTCAACTTGTGATATTATGTCATATTTTCAAGTGTATTAAGCCATCAAATTGATGTTTGTAAACAAATCAGAAATCTGCACTGTAAAGCTCATGACCTGAATCAATGAACCAAATAAAATCCTCCAGTTGGACCCTGAATCAAAATCACTTGATCCTCAACTTTAATTTAATCCTCCAAGAAAATCCATGTATGTAACAGATTTGATGCATCAGTAATATCATTAACAATCCATACCAATGTAAATGTATCCTTCACCTCAAACCAGCCGAAAAAGTGGCATGCCACAAATTTTGCGCTTTAGGTGAAAACATATGCACAAAGGTTGAAATTTAGTGGGGGGTTTTCAGATTCACAATCTTTTTTAACACTTTTATCTCAGCCTCGCCTTTCACTTTATGGCAACTTTTGACGGACAATAACTTGAATTCTGAAATTCGAGCAAAGTTCCATTATGTGACATTTTTATCCTTATACCGTGTAACCGTGGCCTTTCCAAAATTCATGTTTGAATTTAAGTAAAAATGACAAGAAGTCACATTTATGACTAGTTCAAGATGAACGGTCACATATTTTCTTTTTAAATTTGGTATACAACTTTTATTATATAGATAATAAGCAATCCATTTACCTCAACGAAAGAGGCTTGTAGAGTGTTCAACTAATTATACTCACTAGCTCTAACAGTATGTGAGAAAACATTAATGGCTATGTCTCCCCAATTTCATCTATAGACATCTCGACCACACTCGTTCGCTAAACATGTTATAAAAATTAATAAAGTACAGTTTAATCATGCAATTAAGGTTATGCAAGGGCAAAAAAATCAAGTCATCGACCTCACAAGAAAATCGCTACAATAACATGTGATAAAGTGACGTTAGCAAAATGTCATGTGTATCAGTTTCCAACAGGTTTTGTCAACATCTACTAATTTGGAATCACAGTTCAGATAGGATCAAAACATGAGGTGGTGACCTATACATCCAATATTCAAACAAAATGTAAGCAATAGGATATCATAAAATATCATTTTTCATGGCAAGATTTCAATCTGTAATTTTAGTGCATAGTAAATTTGTTCATTTTGACAAATCCAAGTGAAAAAAGTGAGATGATGTTATTTATTGCTCCTTGCTAATGCCTTAGAAGTTCTTTGGCAATCTTTTTGCTCCGATACTCATTTTGTTTCAATAAACATTGGTAATACATCGCCAAAACATCTGCAACACTTGTTTGATACCCAGGGGGGGCCACTCGGGTATATTGGTGTACACATGCGTGATCAAAAAAAACAAGAAAAAAGGGGTCATTTTTTCTGTGCAACATGGAAATCACTGTTCGTGTTTAGGGGTCTAAAAACACATATTTTCAACAAAAAGGGGTGTTTTTAAAACCTGAAGAAGAAAACCCACTTTTTAGGGGGTAACATTTTGGGTTTAGGGGTATATTTTTCAATAAAGATAAAAAATTTTGATAAAGAGGCAGATAAACCATTTGCGACATCTTCCAGGACATCGGAGAAGCGTCAGCAAACATTTTGTTCACCTTTCATGATGTCTTCTCATCTCTTCTGTATCAGCGATGCTTTTTAATACTCAATTTACATCAAGAGTACTTGTACATTGCCTAGATGCAAAACCCCCAAAGGGACTGCCTTGCCAACAATTTATAAAACCATGGTGATCTACTATCATGACTGCAAGTATTCAGCACTACACTTGTTTGCGTTCTGCTGTTGATGCCTCAATATGCATTCAACATAGAAAAGATTTTGTGTATCAATGATAATTTTTAATGAAAAATACATTTGACGATACTTAATAAATCAACAGGCACCAAATTCGATTCAAATCAATAACAATTTGCATAAATACACTCTAATAGATTAGGCCAAATCATAGTCGGCCTCCAAACAAAATTTTTCCTACCAAACATTTGATCGTTACGTCAAAATGACGAGTGACTCCAAACAAAATAACTTCAATAACCGAGTTGAGACCAAACAAAATTTCGCGCTAGATTGAACATGTTATTGAATTGCCATATACATTGGACCAAATGTTTGCTATCCATTCATAGTTTAAGTTCGATGGCAAATATTTGGTGACGTCACGACCAAATGTTTGGTAGGAAAAATTTTGTTTGGAGGTCGACTATGATTTGGGCCATAGACAGGCATTCATTGAACCAAGCAACAAGCTAAGATTCCCAATTTTGTTTCCTTCCCAGCCTAGATTCATAAATTCATTGAGGTAAAACAGAAATGATTATTTGAGGTCAATGGCTTCTTTGACACTACCCTGTATGTGTAGTTTTGCAGCTCATCAAGCCAAGAGAAGATATCATGTGTATCCCATCATGCATTGCTTCCTGTGGATTGTTTGTATGAGAAATCATGTGAGTAGTTATAGTGATGTAATGCTCATAAAATTAAAGTTAATTGTTGTAATTTTGCATTTGGGGCAAATTATCATCACTAACTACTCACATGACTTCCTGTGCAAAATTTACCATTGGAAGCAATGCATGATGGGATACACATGATATCTTCTCGTAGTCAAGCATACCAGAATATACATGCACGTGTGTGCCTCTAGGGCTTGTGTCGTCTCAAGATAAATACTCAATTTTATTCACTGTTTAAGTATTAGATCTATGCTTGCTGTTAAATTGACTGTTTGACGATGGTCTTTATTAAAACCATTTTCAAATTCTTAAACTATAGACAAATATATCTAAAAAATTCATCATTTTCATCAAATACTAACCATTCTGTGTATATTTGTTTGCACATGGTGCCCATTAAGTACAGATGACATCACAATATTATACTTGATAATTATATTGTTTTAGAGAATATATTCCTTCATTTTCTATATATGTATGGTAGAATTTGTAGAAACAGGTTTTTTATTTTACTGTTATCAGTACATTTAACGTATTGTAAGTAAAAAAACTAATGTTTTCTTGATTTACGACTTGAAAGTGTACAAATCATATTCTTCAAGTGAGGATTTTGCCAGAAGAGCTGGCACAATTGGGCTCTCCAGGGTGAAGATGGCAATAGTAACTTAGACAGACTTTCAGAATTTGTTGATATTAAAACGGCTTTTCTAAACTTTTCTTATATGATATCAATTTACAATCTAACAACACAATTTTTTGAAAATTTCACTTAAAACTCTACAAACTAACAAACTGTTTTACCCTTTCAAAAATAATATTGTTAATTTTTTATAAGTATAAAAATTTGTAGATAGAGCCATTTGGCAACCAATAAATGAAATATTGATGAAGCCTGCACCTCCTCTAGTTAGGCCAAAAAAAAAAAATCTGTCTCAGGTTCCTTAGGCCCAAAACCCTAAGGCCAAAAAAAAAAATTGTTTGATTGGGGTAACATAGAAAAAAAAAGGGTAGGTAGGTCAGATTTTTTTTTTTTTTAATTTTTTTTTAATTTTCTAAATCTATGTTTCACATACAAGAACACAAATTTGGAATCACAGTTCAGATAGGATCAAAACATGAGGTGGTGACCTATACATCCAATATTCAAACAAAATGTAAGCAATAGGATATCATAAAATATCATTTTTCATGGCAAGATTTCAATCTGTAATTTTAGTGCATAGTAAATTTGTTCATTTTGACAAATCCAAGTGAAAAAAGT
>JXSR01S019915.1:34442-55522 GCA_000969725.1 Ophiothrix spiculata | reverse complement strand
CATTAAAATCATCTTGTGCACAACAGATTGGCCACTCACATATTATGTCTGACTTATGATACTGCTTTACGCAATAAAATTTTATAATAATAAATTACATTTTCAGGGGCCTGTAACAATTGGTTTAAGAAGCAAATGTAATTCTAACTAAATCATATTATTATAAAAGTAAAGTTATTTTTAACTCCCTGACTGATTATTCCTTTGTTCAAACAAAACCCCTAATTGCCAAGTGTCCTTGGAGCTCAAGGGTATTAATTCAAAGTCAATTTCAAGTACAAAGATATAAGCTTAAGGATATTTTCCCATCTATCCATTAAACATCTTGATTCTATAAGGTGGTCAAGATGTAAATCATGAATACAGGTTTATTAACAATAAAAAAACCTCATATGATGAAACGCTCATGTTATCTATTTTTGATATGTCTCTTTAGTGTGAACTGAACTGCTAGAGATTGGTGAAGTAACACACTTGTTGTAGGGTTTACTGATCTGTTTTATTTGCAGAGTCTCTATAGTGTGAACTGAATTGCTTGAGACTGGTGAAGTAAGGAACTTGTAGGCTCTGTTTTATTGGCTGATTTGAATAAATGCTTACCTATTTGACAAAATGAAGTTGGTCTTTGGCAGCGCCTGCATCAAATTGTTAAGCCAAGTTATATCAATTACGATACATGTTTCTCATCATCGCCTGTTTGTTCTGTTTCATTTTGTTGTTGAAAATATAATTTAGACAACATTAATAACAACTGTTGTAACAAAAACTACCATTTTTTACCAAATATGTTATAAAGTAAGAAACAAACAGAATACAAAATAAAACAAGAAAAAATCACCCACATAACTTTAGATTTAAGCTTTTGCACATTTTTGGTACAATGTCTCTGATTGGTTTGATAAATAGAACATTTACTTGTCCAATAAATGGGTAGGTCTTACAGGCATGTTCATAAACTTTGAAGGGAAAAAAATAATGAAAGGGGAAAAGTGGCCTGACACCCTCTGCATCATTGAAGTATAAACTAACATCTTAGATTTTGCACATAGACACTTAATTAGTAGGTGCCCAGAAGTGTTTAAGAATATTACAGTTGCAAGAATTCATTGTTTTTTCATTTTTTTACTAATGCTTCAGCAGTGTTTGCCATATTTTTTATTGAGCAATTTCTTCTAATCACACAAAATGTGTCACTTTTGATTTGTTCAAACTATACTTAAGAAAAGGTTTGATTACCTTTTCCCTTCCGTATTAATATGTTTTCTAATGAGATAAAATGTAGCAATATTGACTTCTTAGTGAATTTAACAAAAGAGCTTTTCAAAGAGACATTTCAGCATGTGTTGTTTTTGATGCATTAATATTGCAAGACAAAATAATGACAAAAAATCCTTCAGGAGTTCTATATTTTATATTTCTTTCATTTTATGAATGCAACAGGGTGTGTAAGAAATTTCAATTCAAAATGTTATGCTTAAATATATGAATTATGTGTTTTTTATATTTATTTATAACATTTCTTGGAATGCTTATTTAAAAAAAAGGACATATGACGGTGGACGCGCAATAAATTGCCTGTTTACCTGACTGTTTACTCAGATTTGATGCTGTATTCATCTGTGGTATCGCCCGTATATTTCAATGCGTTAATAAAAAGAAAACTAGTTCTTTAAAATAATCAGAATATCTTTTTAGTTTTCTAGGGTCGATGTCCCAACCCCAACGGTTTTGAAATCTGCATATGTTTAGTACTCTAAGTAAGGGCATAAAACGAAATTTTTGAGCTTCAGTTAAAATTCAAGTTTTTTGAGTGGGAGTGTCAAAATCTGATGACGTCATGTCCTACCCCCCCCCCCCCTGAAAAAGGACAAAGTTTCTGACTTAATTGACTCAAGATTTATCACCCATTATAAAAAAAATAAAAAAAACAACACATCACAACATCAATGCAAATCCAAAGGATTCTGATTATAACTTATGCAAGAAACATTACTAGAAGACTTTCTGTTAGGACAAGTATCTGTTTCATTCAGTATACATTTCTTTCTCGAAAATCCTAGCGATTGCCACCTTCAATAATATATACTCCTCAACAAAACAGATCATCACTGCTATCATACCAAGTTGAAAAATAGGTATTAGAAAGTAAGAATTGGAACAAATAAATTTGTATTCAAATGAGAGTAGATTCATTTGATTTTGATTGTCTTGGCTTTCCAATACCTCTTCATGGTTTTATCTGTGTAAATATAATGGTATTTGAACTTAATGATAGTAGTTATTGTCATTACAATAATTAAATGATGTAATTCATATTCTTGTAATCAAAACTATATGTGATGACTCATCCCGAAAATAGGGACTTTACGACAGTTTTACGACAGTACACTTTTCAAGAAACAGGTGAAAATAGGTTTCGAAAAATAAAGAAAATAATAAGAATTTCCAGCAGATTTTCTGTTGTAAAATTTGATTGCCTTGATCAATTTTACAGTGTCATTTTGTAGCTTAGTTTATGCCGCAACAGATGAAATGAAAAATAAAAATTGATATCATCTGCAAAGTCCCCCCTATTGGGTGAGCCATCACATATGCATATTTTTCTCAGGACTGTCTAAAAACTATATAGAAACATCAAAGCAAAGATACCTTAACTAAGCAAACGCCAGCTCTTAAAATACTTTCAATACAGATGTCCTTTAGCTCTCAGATTACTCTCTTCACATTGTCCACAGTGTTTGTTTTGTAATCTACTTGAATTTCTTATATAATATTCTAAATAAGGTTTTAATATTTCCTTGAGGAGATATTAAATTTCAAATGCTAGATTGATGCGCTGTGTTTGCTATATATGTAACATAGTAAAATCGAAATTGCTTTTATAAAATCTTGAAAACTGAATTTTATCCAGAAAAAAATTAATAAAAAAGTCTATTCCGGTGGACAATTGTTTACCTTTGTCTGTTTAAAGGTAGACAATTGTCTACCCTGGTATACTTTTTTTCTGGAGAGAGTTTATTTTTAAAGATTTTATAAAGGCAATTTAGATTTTATATTATAGTATGAAGTAAAGTTATTTCAGAGATATATCAAATGAACTCCAATTTGTATCATAAAACATTGTCCTGCATGTATTTTTCAATATTCTTAGGACATATTTGGTAAGTGACGTACAAATGCCAACTTTTATTCCAGTTTTCTTTTTGCTGTCACAGTTTTATACCTTAACGTGCATTTGTGTCATACTCTGTGATGATGAAAAATTATGCAATTATATGAGCATCACCGAGGATAATCCTGCTGTCTATTTCAGTTATTGATGATGTATGATATTACCAACCTCAGGCAGACACAAGCAAGTAAATGCTCTGAAAATATTATATTTCATGGGTAAAAATGGCTTTTTATCCAAATGTCGGCTTGTTTTGATTATTTGTACCAGTATCCCAGAAATCAGGAAAAGAACCTTTCACGTTTAAGATTTAAAGCTTAAAGCAGTCAGAAACTTTGTAATAACTTCATTTTACAATCTATGAAATGATCTTAAATATTACATTTATAGGGGGAAGTAGGCCTGTGTTATATGCGTCACAATGTACTAAAAAAAATCATGTGGTGTTTTTCCACAGTAAAAACAATCAATGCTTTAGCCAAGCATCCATTTATTTATTTATCTTCTATAATTTTTGGCAAAGAAGAAAATCTGTTAAATGATGATGGTATTGGTTTATTTAGAAGACATTCAAAAATCAATAAAAATTTCTGAGAGCCAATATTTTCTTTATAGAGTTGGATTTGTTTTCACCATGATAATCGAGCATAGGTCGTGGATGTGAACAAGATACCTTGATGTCCGCTTACAGCTATATAGTCTTTAACGTGTAATAGAAGTTGTGCTTTATTTAATACTTTTGTGAACATTTAGTGGAATCAATTAAAGGTGTAGAATCCAATCTTACTTCTTACTAATTGACTTTAACCTGTGAAAAGCATTTTGTCATGGGGGAGGGGGGGGGGTAAAATAAGGTTTTTGGGCGGGCAGGCAATTTTGGCCAATTTTAAAAGGGCAGGCATTACATGTTAAAGTTGTATTCAGTTTTTTAGGGCTCCAAGGCAAATGGTAGGGGCACTGACGGCAGAATGCCTTATTGACTTAGGTTATTTTGAGCCCAGGGGTACTCAAATTTGGTTTTGGTAGAGTTGTGCCGCTGGGACATGTGAAGTACATACCACCCATGTGCATACCAATTTTCAAGAAAAAGGACCCATCCATAAACCAAATGTCCAAATTTTGAGTCACATTTATACAAAACTTTTGCACAAATTTGTTTAAAAAATTTAGACACAAATCCAAAATTTATGCCATTTTGGTGTAAATTTCAGAAAATTTTGAAAAACAGACCCATCAAAATACCACATTTTGCAAAGAAAAAGGACCCATTGGCAGCCTGATTTTGCTACCCAAGTTCGCGGCACATCCCGCATTTGGTAAGGTTGTTTCTTGTTTACTCTTCATAGACAAAAGTAATGTTTAGTACTAATCATTTTGATAACACTGTTATTAATAAACAAACAATATCCCATAACAAATATGCCGATCCCATACTATTAACGTATGGCAGAAATTACCTTAGAAGTCAATGAACTGCATAAATAAAACCAAAATGAAATAAAGAAATATAACAGTAATTTAGCAAAATGCTGCACACAGAATATTGGAACAAAATGCACAGATCACACAAGGGATTCATTGCAATTTCGAATATAAGTTTCAACACAAGAATGATGGATCTTTATGAGGAGAAATTTTGCTTAGAGAAAGCTTTTAAGGTTCTGTTGATTGATTTTCTTTTATATCTGCCGATTATTACCTCGAAATGTAAAATTGTATATCTGACATGCTTTTATATTTTAAAACATCTTGCTGATTATACGATCTTATAGGGGCTGTAAGGATTTGATGTTCCAATGATACATAAGAAAGTACAATATCCTTTTTGTTTTCTTTTTATTGGTTAAGCAACTGAAGGAAAACTAATTCACATCATCAACAGCAAAGCAAAAACCATTATTGAATTACGTGTTTAAAGCACAAAATTGTTTTGCATTTCTATAATATGAAAGCAATCCTTTTAATTTTGTTAAATTTATATTACATTACTTCTTTTGTAATATTGTGTTCAAAAATTTTAAAGATCGAATAGTTCACAGGGCATCAAACTATTGACAAATAGTATTGCTGTACATACCATTTAACTATTGACCAATAAAATAGCTTTAGATTTCATCTACTGAATATTTGTTACCGCTGTTGATGGCCCGGTTGATGGTTCAAACATCTTTTCTTCTGTATTGACGATACATTTTGAAATTGTTAATAATCGGGGGGATGAAACACAAAGAAATTGGTGCTTGACTGAAAAATACATCAATGAGACATAACTCTTATAAATATATGAATGTACTACATCAATGTCATAACAGAGTACCATAATTAGGACAAATCTAATAAATGTAAAGATTTGGCATACGTGTCTCGATGTATTTTTCTTGCCCACCAGACTGAGCCCGGGTAAAATATATGAAGATAAAAAGAATCTTTAAAATTTACACATTTTGTAAGCAATTTAAAAAATGCTGACCAAATCTGATTAAGTGCCTTTTAAGTGACTTATAGACTTAAAAAGTCTATAGACATTGCTAACTTGTTTGTTATTAACCAAAAATGTGCTGCTAATTCACAATTAAAATGAATACATTTGTGTATTAATTATTGATTAATAATTAAGAGCCGACTTAAAGGTTAGCTTCTGATCACATTCTAATCCCCAGGAGTCAACTACAAGTAGTATAATTGTTGATGGTGTCAAATTGAAGCTCATATTTGTGATTTCACCTTCACCTTCAGATTCTTTATGGTTTTAGAGATACATCATAAAACATGAAATTAATTGGTATACCCATTTTCCATTTCATATATATTTGCATAACAGCCTCATCCCAGACTTGCATACGTTTTTCTGCCTCTGAAGCATAAAAAAAAAAGAAACAACCTAAGGATTAAACCTCAAAATGCATTTCAGAGGTCAACGTCAATTATAGTTAAAAGAAAATAATACACATGTTGAAATAGGACCTACACCTTTAAGCACCTTTCATGCTTTGTCAACGCACAATACAAATCTCACTATTGTTATTCATTGGTATGAAATTAAAGACCTGTGAAATTGTGATTAGCCCAGCTGCTTAAACCAGTGGTGGTAGTACGATCCCTTTTTCAACGCACGGGACCACAGGAACCACCGAAATCAAAAATACTGGCTTGAATTAAAATGGAACGAGGATGCTGCTGATCACGATCACGTGTTTATTTTTTTTTCTAAAGTTTTTAATTGAAAATGGGGAAATATTTACAGTTGCAAATAACCCCAGAAATCACTCAGGGAAGATCACAAACCTGTTTTTTTGTAGAACTATTATATGCCAAAATTCCTCGCGCTCGGACAAAATCGTACTGACAACTTGTGTCTCCCCGTGCCGTGCCGTATCGACAGCTGTATGACAATTGGACAAAATATACCGGTATCAAATTTGTTCTTATATTGAAAAAAAAACCACATGTAGTGAATTAAAAACAAAACAAACTTAAAATACTGATGTAAAATCATGAAAAGAAAAAAATTAGAAGTTACTAAATAAGAAAAATGGACTACGATAGGAATCAAACTCTGGTCTCCTGCGTGACATACCAAGACCCCAGCCAGTGGGCCACGGTGGTACAAGATGATAAGACAGAATTTTAAACCAATTTATACACCTTGCGCCCTATGACCTACGATTCGGAGCATCAGATGTGATGAATATTAATGACGTAACCGTTTTCACGATAATTTTCGCAATCGCTCACATTCAAAATAATCAGAATATCTTTTTAGTTTTCCAGGGTTCAAGTCCCAACCCCAACGGTTTTGAAATCTGTATATTTTTATACACTAAATAAGGGCATAAAATGAATGGAAGTTTCAAAATCTGATGATGTCATGTCCTACCCCCCACCCCTGGCTTAAACCAACAGATTGGATGAAAATGAGCAAGTGATGAGGGCTAAATTTATGAATTCTCATGTGTGTTTTCTGGACAATACAATGCATGTTACATACATACAGTGTATGCCAATAAAAACACAAGATTTTTTACGATTATTTTGTGAGAGAATTAGGCTATAGGTAATAAAAAAGAATTATTGTTCATAATCTCATTTTCAAACAGCTTTTTTTGGGTGAAAGTTATGACAAAATCTGTAAAGCCCTTAATAATTGAGCTGGTGCAATGCCATGATATCAATTCCCAGCATCAAAAGTAGGCTTCAATAAGTGCATTAAAAGTAAAGAAGCCTCATACCCAAATGAAAAATATCATTGAGTTGCATTTGTGCTTAGTAAGTGCTATACCAAAACACAAAGTCTCAATGGCTTTTCAGAAGGCAAAACCTATTCTACAGCCTTTAAAAACATATAATGAAACGGTTTAGTCCAGGCCATCTCAAATAGCAGCCCACGGGCCAAATCCGGCCCGCGAACTACTTTAATTTGGCCCTTCGATTGCCTCTGGAATACAGAGGTATATAGGAAAAGCATTGAAAAAGGTCTAAATTTGGCCCTCCAAGAGGTATTCTTAAACTGGCGTTTGTCCTTAATTGAGAACCCCTGGTTTAGTGTACTCACTGGAGGAGCCAAACTTTCATAAAAGACAAATTTTCTTGTATATCATAGAACTGCACACTGAACACACCAAACTTGGTGCTATAAGCTAATATTGAGAAGTTTACCAATAACAAATAAATGTTTCCCTCATGCAACCTGGATGAGAAACATGAAATTTATTTATTTTGACAGTACAAAAAAATAAAACATAGAAAAAGAGATCGATCTTCCTTCATTGAACTGTTTTGATTTGTAAGACATTTCTAAGTAGCAGGACAGTTTCTAAGTTTCTTAAAGTGATGACATTTTGATTTATCTGTTGAAATATATCCTTGCTTTAATCACAGGTATCTCATAGTATAATGCAATGATTACTCTAAACACTGATTCAATATGGCAATATATTGGTATGTAGTTCTGTATCTGATATTAAAGACTTGTGAAATTGTGATCAGCTCAGCTGCTTAAAACAACACATTTGATTAGATTGGGCTGCCGCTGATGGGCAGACAGTAAATTCCCAGATGTGCTATCTGTATATTAATGCAGATTTGTAAGTAATGATACACTACAAGTACAGTTTGTTCAAAGCTTCACTATGAGTTGCAATACATTAGAACAATTCTCTAAGCATGCTAGCAAGTCCCAGGAAAAAATTTTGTTAAGCTTAAAAAATAACATAAATTTAAATAATAATAATAATAAAAATTTCTGACAACAGATGATTTTTTCTTTCAATATTGATATATAAATGAGCCAAATTTTGGGGGTGAATGTCAAATTACTGTCAAAAACAACCAAGTTTTTAGAGCGATTCATGCATTTTTTCATAAACTTACAGAAAATTCTCATCAGCATGATAAAAGTTCCTAGAAAGGTTTATTTTTTTTCTATACCCTGCTCACCACATATGTAACACTGTATAGATTGTAACAGTGTGAATTCTAACTTTTGAGTATGTTATTACTGTATATGGTTTGGTGTTACATTAATGACATTTCAATGAGAGAAAATTAGGACACTTTTTAATTGAAAGAACTATATATTGTTATAGATAACACCCGAAGTTTACAAAAATTATCCAAATGAAGGCTATATGAGATTTTGTTTAAATAATTATTGTTGAATGTATTGCAACAATTTTCAAGCCCATATTCAGCAATTTTAAAAATCCCCACTACATTATGGACCTCATATATTAACTGCAAATAAAAAAGATATTGGAAGCTATAAAAAGATCAAAATGTCACATTTAGATAGGATCTGCATCTGAATTGGATCAAAAAGCGTAAGTCCAATAAATGATATTATAATGAAATGATTGATTGTCTCTCTCACAACCAAAAGATAAATTGATCAAATCAAAAGCTTATTAAATTTTTACATTTATCACTGTGACTACAGACATAATATCTGTGAAAATAGCAGATTAGACGTTGCTCCTTAAAAGACCTGTCTAATGCTGATTAACCAAGGATGGATGAAATAAGAGGTTATAGATGAGCAGACTTTCTAGAGAACAGGCTAAAATTAACTGGTGACAATTGGCATACCATTCAAGTAAAATACCATATGTCCGCCCGAATGATGTCAAAAGTGTACTATCGTGTTACATAAATTATGCCCTGAGTAAAAGTTAATACAAACTATTTAAAGATTTTTCTTCTTCTTTTAAATTTAGGGTATTATTTTAGATCATAAGTTTTAAAACCCAGAAGGAGAGAAAAAAATTGCCAAACCAACAGATCCTAATTCAAAAATCAACTCATCAGTCCAATAAACAAAACCGCACTAATACTCTACTTGTTTTTTAGTTCTTATTTGATAAAGCAATATTGATATATGCTTTATCACATCCAGACATATTGCGGCATTTTCAGTAAAAAATTCCATTAACACTGATCCAGTTTACCATCTCAAGTTATTGTCACCATATGGTTCCATATAGTGAGAAAAGAGATACTGTAATTTGTCAAAATTAGGCAATTTAAATGCCTCTTTTCCCCAAAACAAGAGCTACTGAAGATAAATTATTCACCATCCTTTTATTCAAAAAGCTTACCAAGGATTAATTTGGGAAAATGTGAGCCACCTGCTCTTAGTTTGCATTCACATCTCACAAGGCAGAGTTCAAAACTCTTTTAATGTTACATATACTTTTTAAGACACCTGTGTTATGATGATAGTGTGATATAATGGATATATTTCTGGGTTTTGTAATACATTTTGTTTTTAAGCTTATCCATGGCATCTATCATTAAGAATCAAAAGAAAACATAATTCATAAAAGAAGGTAAAATTGAATGAGAACATTATGTTGACTATCATTGCCAAATACAAAATACAATGAAATGTGTAAACTAAGGACGTGTTCACACTGAGAAATTTAGTCATGACTATATTCTCGCTCATGAGCCACTCATGACCGAATTCTCAGTGTGAACGCAATTTTTAGAAGTGTCTCGCTCATGACCAAAAGTGACGCGCCACTAGTTTTAACGTGCAAGTCGTGTCCCATTGCGAACGCAAGTGATAAGTTGTCTCACTCTAGAGACGCTCACGAGCAAGAATATAGTCATGACCAAATTATGTGTGAACACGCCCTAAGTTGAACCTTAAGGTTGGTATTTATGATCTGCTGAAAATTTAACATCATGTTGCAGCATTCTCCACATTTGTTTCACAAAATGTTATATTATGGACAATCATTGACTTTTATATCATATCTACAGGAGTGGAAAATCTTTTGCATTAACCTGCTTATGTAGAAACTTTTTAATTCTATTTTTGATTACTTGAATTTTAATGTTTGTAAAGTTACTATGTATGAATTTTATTGTAGATTTGACCAAGACATAGTGATTAATGACAGCTTATAGTACAGGGGGAATTCAGATTAATTTGTAGTGAGCTTTACCCTAGGTATGAGCTCATTGGACAATGGAATTGTATCACCAAGCTCACAGACAAATAATGAGAGGAATTGGTTTCCAAAACAAGTAGCTTCAGGATATGAACACATGTGTTGACTATAGAATAAGGAATTAAATTGAAATGTTGTAACATAGACATGTAGAGTAGAATGGGGCTAGTTTGAGCATGTGGAATGTTCTACAAGGACCAGTAAAAAGCTGAAGGAAAAAACACAGAGAGCAGGACTGGTTTCAAAACCAGGTAGCTTCAGGATGTGACTATGTGTGCATGAAGAATTAAATTTAAATAGAAGTAGCTGATACTATGTCATACATGTAGACATTTAGAGTATTATTGGGCCAATTTGGACTTGTGGAAAATTGAAGGCAGACAAAGTAGAACAGGGTGTTTATCTTAAAACAAGTAAAGGCAAGAAATGACCCTCTTAATTGACTACAGCATAAGAACCTTAATTGAAAAACTAGCAGTTAATGATGAAACATAGACATCTAAACAGGGTGGTGTTACTTGTAACCTATGGAATGTTTAATTGAAAGTCTCTTATTTGATCATTGAGTTACTGAATTAAGTAATGTCCCCTCCCAGGGAAGTCCTTTCTCCAGACTTGATGAAGCATTTTATTTAACCTGAAAATGTATTTAACACTATTAAAAATAAAATAAAAGGTTATGTTCTTAGGTTATATGTAAGTTCTAACCATCATTGTATGTTGTCCTTATTAGTCCAACATTTCCATGCTTTAATTGCTTTTATGGGAAGTGAGACTATGACAAGAGCCAATGTGTCTCCAAACTGGAGTTAGAACAAAAACCAAACAAACAAATTATGGTTGAATAAATTGTTTCTGATTAAATATTTCCTCTTTGAATATAATTTTCTTGAGTAGCTTTCATTGATCTTTTAACTGGTAAATTAATCTGAGAAACGTATTTAGGATTTAGAAAATGCTGGACATAGTCACACTAATGTCCGAGAATGAAATATTTGAAGTGAACGCCCCTTCCCTTCAATTTTAATCCTTTCTGTGAAATATTTAAAAAAAAAACTTTTTTCTTAATTTTGGTATATTCAAGCTTGATCAGATTTGTCTTTTTATCAGAAAACTTGAAATCTGTCTCTGTTTCAAGAACCCCAGTCTACCCTACACCTGACTGGACTCTCTACCTTCATGGCCTCCATTATGATATATTTTCCTCTCTAGCCAATAACTCAATCTCTTGCCAAGATAATATCAGTATAATCTCTTGGCCCTTAGCTAGAGGGAGAAGGATAATTAGGAGACCGCAATACAAAGACTTGTCCACTACTTGTTTACTATCTACACAACACTCTTTTCAGATTTGATTTCAAAACTGATTTGAAAATGTGGGTGCAATATATCAATTTGCAATGTCATGATCATTCTAAAATCACAAAGAGATTTATATACAACAAGCTCATTGCCCATGCTTTCAGGTTACAGACCCTTATCAGCTATAGTACGTTTTTGCCTAACCGAACTTCTGTAGCTGGAAGAGCAGGGGTGATTTGAAAATTAGTGATGTGCTATGAAATTGTGTATATTTTCTACTCGTCCAAAGATCCCGTTTTGTCTGATGCTCAGGTTGTAATGATTGACTGTCATGTTATCAGAAATTATTCATATAGATATGCTGCTCCATGACAATTGTCGTATTTCTTAACCTTGAGGTATTGAGAACTATTGATTGGATTATATTAGAGCAGCTATTTTCTAACATTTGTAGTCATCAATTCAGACTTGGACGAGAGTTGAACACCCTGCCGATTAAAAGTGAAGGTCATATTAATAGTGATCTTCTAGATCGCTAAATACCACAGATAATGGGGCGGTATCTTAAAAAAACCCGTAAAGGCATAAATTTTCTATTTTGGCATGGCTGGATTAACATGATTCGATATAGGCCTAGCCATAGCATAACACTCTTTGTATCTCGTAACTGTAATGTCTGTTTTTTGTGCTGTAATTAATAATACTTTCCAAAACAAATTGCATTTACCTTGTTAACCGGGTATTCAACATTCTAGATATAATTGTTATCCAATACGTTTCATATAAGTCCTTTACTAAGACAAATAATAAACAAATGGTATAATTTGATTTTAAATCATTTACAAGAAATAAACAGTACAAACTTTTAATTATTATTTGATGGCCTATATACTAGCATAAATTCTCTGCGTTGCGGATTTTCCGCGAAAATCGCGGAATTTGAAGTGAAAAGCGGAAAAAGCATATCCGAGGAAAAAGAAAATAAAAAGACTCAAAAACAGCAAATTAATAAATTTTTGAAGAAATAAATAAAATCTTATGCATATTTGAGATCATAAATTGAACAAAATAAAGCCAAATTTATCATAGATTTACCTTACAATGCCTATAAAAACGTATAAACTACCTAGTTACGGCCGTGATATGCCCAATTATTCAGCATTGATTTGCGATCTCGCATCACACATTGCCCATTGCGATCACACATCGCCCGACTGTCAGAAATACTGCATCCCGCTTCGTCACTGTATCCCAGTATCCCTTGCGCGGGCCAGCTAAAAATAGCCACGGGGGCTTTTCCAAAAGCTTGTTCAGACCAGAACGCTGCTCGTGCCAGTATCGCTGCAGGGCGAAAACTTAGTTTACAAACATTAAATTTTGATTAAAAATGGCACGCGGAGGACTTCAGAATTTACAGTAAACTTAGACTACAGTAAAAATATAGGTAAGAGACTGGAAAAATGTAAGATTTTTAAGATTTTTTTTCAAAAAAATGCAAAAAATACAAAGCAGAATAAAGCGGAATTTGGCATTTGTAAAGCAGAAATTTTTTGGTCTTATACTAGCACCTTCATTGATTTTCACATTGACCAAGCGTTTTTTTGTTTTTGTTTTCCTCTCTCTGGTAATGGAACGGCTCAGTCACATGACTGGAAGTTCGGTTAGGCAAAAATCTACTATAACAACGTTTTTGTTTTATGTATATTAAAGCGCTTCCCATAAATGTTATGTATGTTGTGTAATTTACCCGTGTGCAATTTTGGGAGGAAGAAAAATTCAGATCAAAATTCTAAAACTTTTACTTTCCTACATTTCTGATTTTGAAGTGATTTTCGTTTTTCTCTAAGTTGTCAGCCACCTTTGAATTGTCCATTAGGTGAAATATCTATTAATTGTATAGAGCAGGAATTTTCAGCTTGTTTCTGCAACATGCTATGTATATGAAAATAGTAGGGAAAAACAGCAAAATGTTCATTATCTCTGCATATGTCAATTGCATTTTCTTTTTAAGGAATCAGGACACTGATCACTATCACTCAAATCACTATATTTAAAGCATACTCTGTAAGTTAATGAAGCCTGGTATAGGGCTTAAGATAACTAGAGTTTGCCCTTAAACATCTCCAACATCTCACTTTAGCTGTGTTATTCATATATTGTATCCTCAAAGAGTTATAACAAAATTCCATCACTGATATATGTGTCCCGCCGCGGCAAAAGGGTGCAGTTGTTGGCTCCTACATGTTGCTCATTGTAGCATATCTGATGCATACAAATAGCATACATCAGATATGCTACAAGGAGCAACATGTACAAGCCGACAACTGCACCCTTTTGCTGCGGCGGTCCACATATGTCTTTTCTTGCAAATTTCTTGTTTGTGTGTTTAGGGTAAGTGTTATTGAACTATTCCCAACAAATTCATAATTTGGAAGACTGTGTGGCTACAGTCTTGGAACGACCGGTGACCATCGCAAACATTCACTGGTGTCATACTGGCGTTGTTGTATTGCTGCTGCCTTAAAATTACCAGACACTGGTTGGCCTATGTGACAATGGCAATACCAATATGAGTATATATTAGGTGGCTGGTAACCAATTAGCTTTCAGTATCCATGTTCACTAAAAGATCAAATTATTTCTGCTTTGATGCATCTTTGGTTTGAAAGTACAAACTTAATCTCAAATTACCACCAGTAATCGCTAGCCATTTGTAAGAGATCAGTGTGATCAAAGTTGTCATCGCCATTTAATGAGTGAGTTGTCGCCTGTCTGCTAAACAGATTCAGATTATATATACATATTCTCAATCAAGTACACAAAATAATGTGATTTATGTTCAAAGGATATTGTAATGATCAATACAGATGTTACTTCATTGAGGCGCTATGATTAGGAGCCAAGATTGATGGCATGTTAACGTCCCGGGGGAGGGGGGTACTTAGTACAAAAGTGATTACGGGGATGTGCCGCAAACTTGGGTAGCAAAATCAGGCTGTCTGGTATTTCAATGGGTCCTTTTTCTTTGCAAAATGTGGTATTTTGATGGGTCTGTTTGCCAAAATTTTACTTTTCTAAATTTCAAACAAAAATCAGGAAATTTTTGCCAAATTAGCGTTAATTTTCGGGGAAATTTCATTTTTGTATAAACTCGACTCAAAATTTAGGGAATTTGGTATATGGATGGGTCCCTTTTTCTTAAATATTTGTATATACATGGGTGGAACTTCAAATTTCCCGGCACAACCCTACCAAAACCAAAATTGAGTACCCCCCCCCCCCCCCCCCCCGTTAACGTAGGATGCCTCATATCAGGTTATTATGGCTTAACTCTTTCAGTGATTGGCAATTTTTGTGATAGTAACTATTGGTCATAGGCCTACTGGACTCATATTTTTAAAACTCACAAGTTCTCATTTTTACAATCATTGCTAATAATTTTGAACACATTAATAAAGTGCTTCATAAAATGCTTCATTAAACCTAGTATGAGTGGAGATATGGTCAGACAAAGTTGGTCATGATAAAAAAAAAAATTCCATTTGGGTGGCCACCGCCACGTTCCGCACTGATGGAGTTAATATTGCTCTTATGCCATAAGGTGAAAACATACTATTTTGAGCTATCAAACATTTGGTCTGTAAAGTCTTTGTTATTACATTAATTCCAATGCATCTTCTAATCAATAACGGATGATTGGTGTTGAAAATCACCAAGCAAAGAAAATTTGGTGGAGTATTGTTTTTTCATCACCAAGCATCCGTTACTAATAGAAAATACATTGTAACTATATATCAGATTATAAGATGACAAAGACTTGATGCACCAAATGTTTGGTAGCTCAAAAAAGTATAATCTGACCTTTACTCTTAGCGATATAGACACCTCTCTGACTAGCCCAAATGTATAGGGTTTATTTGCATCACACTGATGTGCATCATAATAGATGTAGGATTGGCATGCAAGACGTTCCTGGTTTGCATCTTAGTGAAAAAATAATGCAGCCATTCTTTTTGAGGAACAAATGGTCAGCTATAATTGAAAATAAGATGATTATTGTACAGTTATTTGTGTTAATTGGTAGCAGGTAGATTTCAAGTGCTGCAATGCCCAGACCCAGGCCAGTAGCCAAGATTTGTGTCCAATTAAGGGATTGCCATACCTCCTTGGCTATAAGCTTGCCCAGACCCCATAGTAACTAATCTCCCCTTGACCATACTTGCCACTGATCAAATTGTGATTTAAAAAAACAATCTTTCTTAGTTGTTAGTCCAGAGCTGATGCACTTTGATGTCAATTGCTCAAAACTTACAGCACCTTGAAAATGCTTAAGTGACTCACAAATTGCATTTGATTAAGAGTTGCTCCTATATCTGTATATTGTTTATTTTGTTAAACTGAATTTGCTGTCTAATCAGTGCAATGCACAGTGGATGTTTACTTTAAACAGACTGCATGATGGCAAATAAAGATCAATTGTTTATAAATGTACCGAATGTACATAATAAAACATTTTCTAAAAAAAACATTCTGCCTGGCCAAAAAATTTGAAAACATACACAGCATGGGATACATAATTTTCTTTTTAATTGTTACATTTTGCAATGTTCAATCAAACTATTTTAAATGATATTTGAACAAAAACTGTCTGATAAACTATTACGTATGATTTGGTGGTTTAAATGTGATATTAAGATTCCGTTGCTCAGCTTAAAGTGTGTCATAATGCATATCAATCCATCAAAATTCCATTATTGTGATCAGAAGTCCTTAACAAATATGCATATCATATCATGCCGTCAGCTGCAAAGTAGCTTATTAAAAGCTTTTAGAGAAATATAAGGACAAACTCAAGCACCATTATGGGTCATTATTGTATTGATTTGAAAAAGTGATAAACTGCTCCGATGGAATTCAAGACTGATGGAGAAATTGAGATGGATAATTGAGTTCTCCTTATTCACAATTTGGTCTCAGCTCTTAGCAGGTATATGTTTTTCAACATTTTTCCTGTTACCTGTTTTGCTGTATTTCCAACATGCATGGTTTAGGCAATAGCGTAAGCTTGTACTACCAGATGCACCTCGTATTACAAATTTTGTTGTATGCCCTGCATAATACACTATATTGGTCATTATCAAATACATTTTGAAACTGATATATTGTTCCAGGAGAATTCCATGTTGATGTAAAAATTGAGATGGATAATTGAGTTATACTTAACAATAAGAGACTGTCCATCCCAAACTTGCTGTAAATACAGCCTCTTGCCATTTTCACTTTTTTAAATATTTGCAAAGACCATTAGAATTAAAATGACACCTCAAGGAACTTCACTCGATATCCAAAAATCAAGTTATGGTCCGTCAAAGCCAGGCTCTCAGGGAGCAAAATGTATAACTTCATAATATACAGATATATTTCATATTTCCGATCATTTTCTTGAAATGAAACTTTGCTAGTGTTTGAAGTACACAAAAGGATTGTGAATCTGTCAAACAAAATTGGCAAATTAGGACCACGACATGTATCTGCACCTGTAGCACAAAATGAAGTTGGCTGCTAGTTTGAGATGGACGATCAAACATAGTCTCAGCTCTCTAGATTTTTTATTGACATTTTGACCTCTATACACATTTGTGACTGCTTTTGCCGTGATACCTTTTTATGTATTTTAGCATGGTGTATGCAATGCCCTGCATTATACATGATATAGTTTTGATTACAGTCATTATTGTAATATTTATCAATTTTATCATATTAGAATCTTCATTCTGTTACCTTCAAAAATGCTTATTATAGATATATTTGAAGAAATATAATGACAAACATCAAATTTATGAGAGTTGCTATTGTAAAATTTATCAATCGCATTAGAATCTTTATTCTTATTAAAAGCTTTTGATGAATTATAAGGACAAAATTTTGGTTATCATAATGTAATAATTTTTATATGTGATAAACAATGCCGACAGAGTTGAGTTGAAATTGATTTGAGTTTG
Organism: Ophiothrix spiculata; assembly: GCA_000969725.1. NCBI lineage: Eukaryota > Metazoa > Echinodermata > Ophiuroidea > Amphilepidida > Ophiotrichidae > Ophiothrix > Ophiothrix spiculata. The sequence goes on along the minus strand of JXSR01S019915.1, from coordinate 37,592 downwards.
ATTGATTTAGAGAAAATTTGAGAAAACAAATTTATATAGTTCTCCTTATCCACAGCAGCAATCTGATCTTGGTATTTTTGTAAAGAAGACTTTTCTAGTTGTGACAAACCAGTTTTGCTCATGCGTGCACATTTTTGAGGTTATTTCCAACATGGTTTAGGTAATAGTGTACACTTCTACTACCGGGTGAGCCTAGCAAATAAAGTTTGGTGAATAACTGTATGATTCTTGGTTTTGGCATAAACTGTTTAAAGTTTTGTCATCATACCAACATTTATTGAAGCTGTTTTTGTAATTGCATCAAAATTATTTTTTCATGTTACATTTTCATCTATTGTAACACTGAGAAAGTTAGTAACACATACTCTTGTTTTATAGTGATCTATTATTATCATCAAGTTTCACATTAAGATCTCATTTTCCATAATCTACTCCAATTTCATTAGTTTGAGAATTGTTGATGTCATTTGCATCAACATTTGTAAGTAATGTGATGCATTCCAAATACCATGTAATTTGTTTTACTTGCATTTACTGATAACTTATTGGTTTGAACCAATTTCATTTAGTTCATTATTGATTCTCTGAATTTTTTTTAATTTCAAATCGATGTGTAAAAAAGAAGGAATTCATAACTATCGCCTTCAAAAAGAACATATTAATTTAAACAGATGTTGAGTTTACAATATCTTTAATATACAATATGAATAGCAGTGGCCAAACAATTAAGCCCTAATCTCAGAAACCACACTTGATATCTTTGTGTTCAAAATCTTTTATTTTGTAGTGTACAAATTGTGTTCTACATTTAAGATTAGTTCGGCGGAACTCACAATTCGGATACGTATCTGAATTTGGATACCCACGAACATTTTACATCCAAATTGTGATAACCGTATCAGAATTAGGATATGGAGGTATCTGAATTCTGATACACCTGTCGTGGCGCAGGAAACAATTCGATAGCGCAAGCTGGCAAGTACATGTAGAACATCTTTCTTGCGTTTATATGATAAATATCTGGAAATGTCATTTCCATCTGTGCAATTCCAGCGGAACCGCTTTGAAACATGTCCTGATAGCTCCTTATCACAGAAGGCAAAACAATTTGGCCAAAACTTTCTTAGAATTTAGATGACAAATGATGATAATATTATTGACTTTTATACATACCGGTGTGGTGCTCGGCGAAGCTGAATATTAATTTCAGCTGATATCCTGTTTCAGCTGATTTTAATCCAAATTCAGATATGGGTATCAGAATTTTGATACGGAGTATCTAAATTCAGATATGTATCCGAATTGTGAGTTCGGCCAAACTGAGATAGCTGTTGATCCCATCAAGTGGGATGGGATGCCTTCAAAGCCATAATGTTCTAATTTACACAATAAATTATTGATGATCAATCGTATCAAATGCCTTTGATAGGTCACCATTGATAGATCTAAAAATATACCAATAATGTATTTTTATTTCTTTCAACAGCTTGTATTATTTTGTCAATGTATTCAACAATACACATAAGTTGTGGTTAGGTCTTAATCCAAATAGTTTTTTATTCAATAATTATTGAAGACTAATCATTCTAGAATTTGGGATAACAAAGTAACACTGACATGGGATGGTAATTGGAGAAAATTTTGGCATTATCTTTTCTCTTCTTCAGCTAATCTTTTTTGAGCAATTGATATTTACATTGACTTACAACAAACCTATAACATTATAAATGCAGTGAGTTGAGTTATTTTGTTCTAAGAGGAATGGTGACTAAAATGATCCAATATTCCTGTAAGCCAAACTTAACTGAGAACAATAAGAAGACAGTTGATTCATCATGAACTTTAAATTTAATCAAATGAGAAAAAAGTAGTCTTTTTTCAAGCTGATAATGAAGGTTATATAGGAAGTGATTGCCGTTCCAATAAAGTGAGCAGAGAGTGTGATATAAAAGGTCACTGCTGAATGAAGATGGTTAACATGATTCTAGCAGAGCTGTACTGACAGTACTGTCTCTACACATTATTCTGTGATTTGTTTGTTTTGAGGCAAGTATACAGGGTGTATCAAAAAAAGGAACTATGATATGAACAGATTAAGAATCCTGTCTCCACACATTATTCTACAATTTGATTAAAGGTGTATCAAAAGAAAAGAAGCATTTAGGATGTACCAAAGTTAAGGTACCATGGATTCTGCACAGCTGAATGGACAGTTCTCTATTTTAGATACATTATTCTGTGATTAGTTGCAAACACAAACCAAAAACAATTTCCATGATTCTTCACTATCCAAAGAACTTTGTGAATATTGACAGTTGCATCTCTATTTATCATTTGTATACCAAATTAGATGGAAAATCTCATATCATATACCCAATATAACATATTGTAATTTTAATTCTTATTTTTGTGTGAATTGCAATTTCTCTAATTTGCATCATTTATGTGGTATTTTTTTTAAAATTCTTATTAAATGTACTGTCATGGCAAATTGTTCTTTTAAGAAAACCTGACTCCGAAGTTTCTTCAAATAGCATCAAATTCAATCACCGAATCATTCACAAACACATTAATGCTCAAGATAAACCAATAATCCAGACGCTGATTCACTAAAGTGTCTAGCAAAGTAAATCATCTTCCTCTTGGGGATTATTGGCTAAGTGAGTTGAATCTTCCCCAGGGGATTTCTGTGGTTAAGTAAGTGGAATTGAAGGAATGAAATGGTCAGCCTTTACAAAACTGACAAAGGAATCACCACTACCGGTACTCTATGATCTCGAGTAGCATATTGAGCCCCTGGCAATACTTCCACTGCATGCCATTATTTGGACTGCTCAGATACCCTATGGAAAGAATGAGTTAAGAATGTTACATGATCACGTTTTTTAAGGTATAAATTGCATTTTGAGAAAGATAGATTTACATATGTCATGTCTTCCAAATTGTTACAGCATTACTTGTAAAAGTTAATCGAGGTCAAATTGTGTTACATATCCACAACTGATTTCATGCAATATCAGTCACTGAATCTGTGATAACTTAGATTATAGGCTATATTCAATATGTGTACCGCCGCGGCAAAAGGGTCCAGTTGTCAACTCCTACATATTGCTCATTGTAGCATATCTGATGTATACAAATACCATACAT
>JXSR01S019915.1:0-11113 GCA_000969725.1 Ophiothrix spiculata | reverse complement strand
AAACCGACCAACATGTATTTGTGACAATACCATACCTAAAACTAAATTAAAATAAAACAAAATCCCATTGTGAATGGTCAATTGACCAAATTCAGTCTGGTCGGGGGGAAAATGATATTGAAATAATAGTTTGAATTTCTTAAGTTCATCTAGTCTAACCATGACAAGACAGACAATAACTGCTTATTAGAAGTACACATCTTTAAACTCCCGTCTATTCACCCAAAACTAAAGGATTGATTCATCTTTCTCAATTTTTTATGTTTTGCCATTATTTGACCATTTTGACTAAACAGTTCATGTATGACACACCTTTAAACATGGTGTCGATTGTTCCCGAGCTGATGAACCGAAAAATACCACTTTCAATTAGCTGATATTTAAGATGCTTTATAATTATCTAAACCTTTTCAATTGTTGGTCAACATCGGTTGACATTATTCAATCGATCACTATTATGAGATTATGGTTGAAATTTAGTTGCGCATGATTCACACATTTTTAAACAATGAAAATTAAAAAAGATATTTGAAACTTTACCTCTTAATCACTGATATAACCGAATATATATACCATATTTGCCAAAATTTGTAATTTGACATTCCTCCCTTGCTCCAGTAAACGTGTACACAAACCATCCACCAGGCCTGCATTCCACCATGCAACCAAAATACCACGTCTTTCAATACATCTGACAGCTATCGGTCGTTTTCCGTAGACTCAATCGGTAGACAGTATCAACAAGCTGATTGTCAATGTAATATAATTAACTTATAGCTATCGATCACTTTCAATGATCTCAAATTAGTAGTCGTCAGTACAGACACGCAGCCACGATGAATTAGCTCATATTAATCGATACAATTGCCTGAGGTAGCTATGAAGACTACACAATTACCGTTCGTCCTGCTTGTATTCACCCGGTGAACCAATCTTCACAAAACCTTCAAAATTTCACGACAAGAAAACACCACCCTTGCCGGTTATTTGGAGTAATTCTGTCGTCTTGAAAGTAGCCCACGTAAAGATAGAGATGAATATTATTCTCCTGTAATCATTGTATTGAAATGTTGAAATCTACGACAAATGTTCTTGATGGAGCTCGAGAGTAAAAAATTGTGCGACCATTCCCATGGCTGTTTTGACAGAGAATGAGCTTACGAACAATTGATCGGCAATTAATGCAAGCACTGAAAGAAGTGATTGGCTAATCGATGGAAAAACAAATCATGCTATTGGCTGATACACGACTGCTGACCGCATTATACAAAAAACAAAAGAATTTCTCCTGCAGAGGATAATTTCTGGTTTCGTTTGATGAACAAAAGAAACTTAAATATCAAAAATGCAAGCTGCAGACAGTACTCAAGCCTCTTGGTACACTTTCCACGCGCACCGTCAATATGTAATAATTCTACCAATAGGCCTACATATATTTTTACGCGAGACGTATATATTAGAGGCCAACGATTCTAGGTCTGTGTGTGAGACTAAGAATCTTTAAATTATTTATTACAATTTACTAATTTTTCTGTTGCTGAAAATTCAAAATTTTGAATCAACAAAGAGATAAAATTTTATTTTCAACATCTTGTAATGATGTTGAGCAACATGTACGAAAAAAGTATCAAAGTATCAGAGTCTATTTAGTAGCCAAAATCAAATAGCTTCTTTCATTTTAATAAATTAAAACGCATTTTCGGATAAACACCTCAATTAGCATTGTGAATATTTATTATGCTCTTGACCCTGCATTTTTGTTGATTTTATTAATTTTTTAGCAATAGAAAAGTATTTTGACGGTCATTAAGTTGTGTCCTTGGTATTGACTAGTTTTGTTTAGGTCGGCCTTTTCCGTAAAGTCTAATATAAAGATCGCCCAACCCGGGGCCCCATCTTAGCACATGCCCTAAGCATTTGAATATTTTTCTGGTTATTTAAGCGGACCAATCGGTTACTGAGCAGTTTATCCTAGAAATATCATGTACTGAACCGGTAAATTTTGCGTAAGGAAGAGTGCGGTCTGGGGGTACTTAAATTTGTTTTTGGTTTGGACGTGCCACTGCGAAATTTGAAAAGCCACCCATCCAAATACCAATTCAAGAAAAAGGTTCCCACCCATTAACCAAATCTCTCAAATTTTGAGTTTTTGAGTTTAATATTATTCAAAAATCGCATCATGTTTTACTCATTTGCGCTATTTGGGTACAAGTTTTATGAAGAAATACTCTAGTGGCGCAAAGTTTGGAAATTTTGAAAAGAAACCCCATTAAAATACTACATTTTGTAAAGACAATGGAAAGATTGAAATACCAAAGAGCCTGATGTGCCATTTGGCGCAAAGTTTTGAAAAGAAAAGAGTCATATTTTTTTACTAATTAAAACAAGTGACCACCCATCTCAAACAAGCTTTAAATGCTGCAAACTTCATTTTGCACTATAGGTGAAAACACATGTCAAGGCTGCAACTTGCTGTAATTGATTTTTTGACAGATTAACAAATTATCTTGTGCTTACTTCAAAACATCAGCAAAGATTCATTTTAAGAAAATGATCAGAAATATGAAATATATCTGTATATTTTGAAGACAATCAACATAAAACATATGGCTTACTGATCTTAGAACATGTTTATCTCAGCTATACATTTTACTCACTGACTTGACTTCTGGAAATTGTCTGAAGATCATTGGGGTGTCATTTTAATCCTTATAACTTGGTCTTTACAAATGTTTAAAAAAGTGTAAATGACAACAGGCTGCATTTACGGCTGGTTTAGGATGGACAGTCACATATGCATATTTTCCCCAGGACTATCTAAAAACTATATAGAAACATCAAAGCAAAGATACTTAGATACCGTAACTAAGCAAACGCCAGCTTATAAAATACTTTCAATACAGATGTCCTTAGCTCTCATATTACTCTCTTCACATTGTCCACAGTGTTTGCTTTGTAATCTACTTGAATTTCTTATATAAGTTTTAAATAAGTTTTTTATTATTTCCTTGAGGAGATATTAAATTTCAAATGCTAGATTGATGCCCTGTGTTTGCTATATCTATAACATAGTAAAATTGAAATTGCTTTTATACAATCTTGAAAACTGAATTTTATCCAGAAAAAAAATAAAAAAGTCTATTCCGGTGGACAATTGTTTACCTTTGTCTGGTCAAAGGTAGACAATTGTCTACCCTGGTAAACTTTTTTTCTGGAGAAAATTAATTTTTTAAGATTTTATAAAGGTAATTAAGATTTTATAATGGCATATAGTATGAAGTAAATTTATTTCAGAGATATATCAAATTAACTCCAATTTGTATCATAAAAAATTGTCTTGCATGTATTTTTCAATATTCTTAGGACATGTTTGGTAAGTGACGTACAAATGCCAACTTTTATTCCAGTTTTCTTTTTCCTGTCACAGTTTTATACCTCAACGTGCATTTGTGTCATATTCTGTGATGATGAAAAATGATGCAATTATATGAGCATCACCGAGGATAATCCTGCTGTCTATTTCAGTTATTGATGTTGTATGATATTACCAACCTCAGGCAGGCACAAGAGCAAGTAAATGCTCTGAAAATATTATATTTCATGGGTAAAAATGGGATTTTATCCAAATGTCGGCTTTTTTTGATTATTTGTACCAGTATCCCAGAAATCAGGAAAAAAAAACCTTTCACGTTTAAGATTTAAAGCTTAGAGCAGTCAGAAACTTTGTAATAACTTCATTTTACAATCTATGAAATGATCTTAAATATTATATTTATAGTAAGTGGGCCTGTGTCATATGCGTCACAATCGACTAAAAATAAATCATGTGGTGTTTTTCCATGGTGAAAACAATCAAAGCTTTAGCCAAACATCCATTTATTTATTTCTCTTCTATTTTGGCAAAGAAGAAAATCTGTGAAATGATGATGGTATTGTTTTATTTCGAAGACATTCAAATATCAATAAAAATTCCCAAGAGCCAATATTTTCTCTATAGAATTGCATTTGTTTTCACCATTATAATCGAGCACAGGTCGTGGATGTGAACAAGATACCTGGATGTCCGCTTACAGCTATATAATCTTTAATGTGTAATAGAAGTTGTGCTTTATTTAATACTTTTGTGAACATTTAGTGGAATTAATTAAAGGTGCAGAATCCTATTTTACTTCTTACTAATTGACTTTAACCTGTGAAAAGCAATTTGCCCGGGGGGGGGGGGGACTCAAATTTGGTTTTGGTAGGGTTGTGCCGCTGGGACATGTGAAGTACATACCACCCATGTACATACCAATTTTCAAGAAAAAGGACCCATCCATATACCAAATGCCCAAATTTTGAGTCACATTTATACAAACATTTTGCACAAATTTGTTTGAAATTTAGACAAAAATCCAAAATTTATGCCATTTTGGTGCAAATTTCAGAAAATTTTGAAAAACAGACCCATCAAAATACCACATTTTGCAAAGAAAAAGGACCCATTGGCAGCCTGATTTTGCTACCCAAGTTTGCAGCACATCCCCATTTTTACCCCTCCTGGGCATTTGGTAAGGTTGTTTCTTGTTTACTCTTCAGAGGCAAAAGTAACGTTTAGTACTAATCATTTTGATAACACTGTTATTAATAAGCAAACAATATCTCATAACAAATATGCCAATCCAGTCAGCAACTATTAACGTATGGCAGAAATTACCTTAGAAGTCAGTCAATGAACTGCAAAAATAAAACCAAAATGAAATAAAGAAATATATAGCAGTAATTTAGCAAAATGTAGCAAACAGAATATTGTAACAAAATGCACAGATCACATAAGGGATTCATTGCAATTTTGAATATACATTTCAACACAAGAAATATGATGGATCTTTATGAGGAGAAATTTCGCTTAGAGAAGGCTTTTAAGGTTCTGTTGATTGATTTTCTTTTATATCTGCCGATTATTACCTCGAAATGTAAAATTGTATATCTGACATGCTCTTATATTTTAAAACATCTTGCTGATTATACGATCTTATAGGGGCTGTAAGGATTGGATGTTCCAATGATACATAAGAAAGTACCAGGTGTCCCAAAAAATGGTTACATGTAGAAAAAGGATCGTTCACAAAAACTATGGTAGTTGGAGAAATGTTACTTTGCACAAAGTATATTGCAATTCTTTTCTAGATACTCGTAAACTTTCAATATGACAGCATTATTATATTTTGAGATATTAACAAAATTAGACACCTATGTAAGAAACGTATTTATTCAAAATTCAACAAAATAATAAGAATACGCGTTTTGTGTTATCTTAATGTGCAATCTTTTTTAGCTGATAGTGTAGAATCAGCCTTTATATTAAAATAAATTTGGTAAAATTTTTAATAAATAATAATTGAAGTCTCTTCAAGTATATCTTTTATGAAAATTTTGGATATCTGCATTCCATGCATTCCAGAATGAGTTGTTTATATTGAATCTGTTGATCAAATTGTGGCGCGAAAGTTGAAGAATACTGCAATAAGCATATTCAAGTTTTCACGTGTAACATTAAGTCTTTAAGTGTTTAAACTGTGTGTCAATTTTGAACAATCATCTGCATTATATGACGCTTAAACTTACAAGACATAGCTTTCTTTATCTATTACCAAAAATCCTATAAAAACCGCTATTAAGAAATAGCAAAATTTCGAATCGGTGGCTATTTTTGGCCTTAAAAAAAAATTTCGAACCCAAGGTAATTTATGACGTCATAATTACGTAACAGTTTATCAGATTTTTGTATTAATGGAAAGACGAGACACCCCTAACCTTTGATATAAAGCAACTAGAGGGTTAAAATTACATCAAACGAACATTCTTACGATCTAATAGAAGTTTGAAAAAATATGTTTCTGACATGGGTATCTATCTTTGTTGATAACTCAAAAAATAATTACGCTGTGATATTAAAATTTTACGGGCATTTAGATAAGAAATGTAATACACTGTGTGCAAAGTTTCGTTTCTCCAACTACTATAGTTTTTGCACACGGTCATTTTTCTACATGTAACCATTTTTTGGGACACCTTGTACAATATCCTTTTTGTTAGCTTTCTATTGGTTTAGCAACTGAAGGAAAACTAATTCACATCATCAACAGCAAAGCAAAAACCATTATTGAATTACAAATTTAAACCACAAAATTGTTTTGCATTTCTATAATAAGAAAGCAATCCTTTTTATTTGTTAAATTTGTATTGCTTTACTTCTTTTGTAATATTTTGTTCAAACATTTTAAAGATAGAATAGTTCACAGGGCATCAAACTATTGACAAATAGTATTGCTGTACAAACCCTTTAAATATTGACCAATAAAATAGCTTTAAATTTCATCTACTGAGTATTTGCTACCACTGTTGATGGCCCGGTTGATGGTTCAAACATCTTTTCTTCTGTATTGATGATACATTTTGAAATGGTTAATAATCGGGGGATGAAACACAAAGAAATTGGTGCTTGACTGAAAAATACATCAATGAGACATAGCTCTTATGTTAAATATATGAATGTACTACATCAATGTCATAACAGAGTGCCGTAATTAGGACAAGTCTAATAAATGTATAGAAATGGCATACAGTTCAGGTTTATTTTTTCCATAATCATCAATAACAGTATTACAAGAAAATAACAATATGATATAAAGATAGACAATACAGAGGAAATGGTTAAAATGCCAATCAATAAGGCCAGAACATTACCATTCCCTTTGAAAAAACAATTTGAAAAAAAAAACATTATAAAGAGTAGGATTTCAGGATACCAACCAGACCGATACAATAATCAGTGGAATATATATATATAAAAATTAATATCATTTACCATTATACGCTGAAATTAAAAAAATATTTCAACTGTCTACGAAATTAAAACTGATTTTGCACTTTTCAAATCCTCACCAAGCGAGTTCCATAGAAGTGAAGTGGACCAGCAGTTCTGATAGCTTGATCAGCAAATACCTTTTTGTTTCTTCTGTGATTGAAATCGTTACTCTGTCTTGTATGTATCTTATACATATCTTGATGTATTATTCTTGCCCATTATTGTACATAATCTCATCTTCAAACAGCTTTTTATTTTTGTGAAATTTGGACATTTGGTTCTTCAGTTATGACAAATTCTATGAAGCCCTTAATAATTGAGCTGGTACGATTTCACTGGTGTCCAGGATATTTCAGTATTTTGCGGGGGGGCCTGAAGCCTAAAAACATCAAACATCGGCTGATTTTGCATGAATTTTAACAAAGTGCGGGGGGCTTCAGCGCCCAAAGCCCCCCTCCTGGACACGCTATTGGATTGCATGATATCAATACCCAATATCAAAAGTAGGCTGCAATAAAAGCATTAAAAGTTAAGTAGCTTAATCTCCAGATGAAAAAATATCATTTAGTTCCATTTGTGCTTTAAGTAAGTGCTATACTAAAACACAAATTTTATTGAGCAAAAAGTCTTAAAAACCTGTGCAATTGTAAGACTCTTCAAAAATTTCGAAGTTTCCCAAAACCAGAATGTTGAATCGCTTTTGAATGTATGACATAATGTGACCCAATGTTTATGTGACCTTCAATTTTCATGTTTATTTTGATACAAAGTACTATTTTTCTTTTTCTTAAAGTTACAATAATTGCAGCTCAGTACTGCCCTTGCTTTAATCCATAGGTATCTCTGTAGTATAATGCGGGTTCCTATAATGCAATCATTACTCTAAACACTGATTCAATATGGCAATATATATTGGTATCTGATATTAAAGCCCTGTGAAATTGTGATAAGCTCAGCTGCTTAAAACAACACATTTGATTAGATTGAGCTGGCGCTGATGGGCAGACGGTAAATTCCCAGATGTGCTATCTGTATATTAATGCAGATTTGTAAGTAATGATACACTAGAGTTTGGTTAAAGCTTCAATATGGGTTGCATTACATTAGAACAATCCTCTAAGCATGCTAGCATTTCTGAAAAAATGAAGATGAGTAATAGCCACTGTTCTGGCTCATTTTAAGTTTGATATATAATCTTCTATATGAAAAAAGAAATAAGTTGGTTCTTCATAATGTAAAAGCAACTATGTTGTATTGAAAAAAGCAACTAGTTAGAGTAAAAGAAGACAGTTCCATAAATTGAAGCCACTGGTCTAGTTTCTTAGGATTTGTAGGGCATTAGCAATTAATTGATATGCTCTATATAGACTCACCACCAGGGCTTTGAAATCCATGGTAACACAGCCGCGCCGTTAACAGACAAAAGTTGAAGTCCCAGGAAAAAAATTCTTAAGCTTAAAAAAATAAAAATAACGTAAATTTAAATAATAATAATAATAAAAATTTCTGACAACAGATGATTTTTTCTTTCAATATTGATAGATAAAAAACAAAAAAATGAGCCAAATTTTGGGGGTGAATGTCAAATAACTGTCAAAAACAACCAAGTTTTTAGAGCGATTCATGCATTTTTTCATAAATCTCACAGAAAATTCTCATCAGCACGATAAAAGTTCCCAGAAAGGTTTATTTTGTTTCTATACCCTGCTCACCACATATGTATCACTGTATAGATTGTAACAGTGTGAATTCTAACTTTTGAGTATGTTGTTACTGTATGGTTTGGTGTTACATTAATGACATTTTAATGAGAGAAAATTAGGACACTTTTTAATTGAAAGAAACTATATATTGTTATAGATAACACCCGAAGTTTACAAAAATAATCCAAATGAAGGCTATATGAGATTTTGTTTAAATAATTATTGTTGAATGTATTGCAACAATTTTCAAGCCCATATTCAGCAATTTTAAAAATCCCCACTACATTATGGACCTCATATATTAACTGCAAATAAAAAAGATATTGGAAGCTATAAAAAGATCAAAATGTCACATTTAGATAGGATCTGCATCTGAATTGGATCAAAAAGCATAAGTCCAATAAATGATATTATAATGAAATGATTGATGGTCTCTCTCAGAACCAAAAGATAAATTGATCAAATCAAAAGCTTATTAAATTTTTACATTTATCACTGTGACTACAGCCATAATATCTGTGAAAATAGCAGATTAGACGTTGCTCCTTAAAAGACCTGTCTAATGCTGATTAACCAAGGATGGATGAAATAAGAGGTAATAGATGAGCAGACTTTTTAGAGAGCAGGCTAAAATTAACTGGTGACAATTTGCATACCATTCAAGTAAAATACCATATGTCCGTCCGAATGATGTCAAAAGTGTACTATCGTGTTACATAAATTATGCCCTGAGTAAAAGTTAATACAAACTATTTAAAGATTTTTCTTCTTCTTTTAAATTTAGGGTATTATTTTAGATCATAAGTTTTAAAACCCAGAAGGAGAGAGAAAAATTGCCAAACCAACCGATGGGCAATTCCACATGAGAAGAGACAAAAATGGCAAATTTGAAAAATCATTATATCCAATTTTATTACATGTTTTAGATTCACAACATCCTATATTTATGGGAAAAGAAAACCGTTTGTATGTAACTTTATTAGTTTTTCTGAAATGTATGTTGGAACTTTCAGGATTGTGTAGGCGTGAAAATTGAAGAGACTACTCAATTTAATTAAAAATGAATATATCAATGATCTCTGAACTTTTTCCTTTCTATTCTTTCTAGGTATGCAGGTGAATGGATCACAATTTCATTTTGTAAATCAGTTTTTACAATTGAATTTAATATTTGCAGGACCAATGTGCCAAAATTTGCTCCGATTTCTGTGTAATTCTGTTACCGAAAAGTGACAAAAGTTTTCCCCCTAGACTTATTTCTTGTTGCATTATGCTGTCATTACAAATTTTCTATCTCCATATACTAACTAAGATCCACAAACACAAATTTCAGTAATATCTTCAATGATTCCTATCAAAACAGAGGTAACGGAATTACATTGGTAACGGAATTACATTGATTTCAGAATTTCAGCTTGGATTTTCTGAAGCTATTATAGAGAAAGTGTCTAGCAACTCCTTTGTTTTCTATTTTGATAATTAATCAGTGTGTACGTGGTAGGTTATACATTGTATTTTAAATCAAAGTTGTAACAAATTGGTCCAATAATTTTGAATATTGGGTATTTTCATGTTTTTTCTGTTATTTTCAAATTTTCAGATAACATAAAAATCATCCTGGTGTGCATACATTGATTTTTATTGTAGTTTATTATGGTGGTGGTACCACATTGAATGTAAACACGCTCATTCAGATAAGCTGATATTCAAAAATTTTGATTTCATTCAAATTTTGTTAAAATTTTGTAATTCCGTTACCAAAAGATCAGCTTTTACTGGGGAAAAGTTCAAAGATGGAGTTTAAATGGTCAAAGTGACTCAAAGTTTATCTAAAGAGACCAGGTGCTATGACTTAAAACCAAAATTAGCTTGCATTGGGTATCCCACCAAAATTGTATTTTTTGAAAAATTACATAATATCCCACCAATACTAATCTTACAAAAGTCGGCGTAATTCATATGTTCGACACCCGACTGACTTGTGTAATGGCTCATTTTAAAGATAATTAATGGCAGATGTCAGCAAACCTATTTTGATATAAAATTGGATGGATTGAGCATGATACAAAAGATATTGGTCGAGCTATGAGTTTTACGAAATATCGTGCGAGACGCGCAGCGTCGAGCTCGATATTTCTAAAACTCATAGCGAGACCAATATCTTTGAGTATAATGCGAAAAAATCCATCCAATTTTATCATTATTATGTTCAAAATCTGATGTTTTGTATCCTGTCCGATATCCCTGACCGATTTTTTTGGAAATCGGACAGCTCAGAACATAATAATGGTTAAAATTTGACATAAGAAAGTGAATGTTTTTAAGGACAATTTCAGAAGGTGTAATTCCGTTACCATTTTGGTAATTCCGTTACCGCTTGCTTTTCCGAAATCATGGCTGATTGGGGAGCAACTAGGTACTTGCACTTTAAAGAAGTATTACCTCAATAAACTTGACACATTAGATAATGAAGCTCCAGTACAATAAACATGAAATGTTGTTTCAATTTCAGAGAAATTCATTTGAAAGTTGAAGGTAGCAAAACAGGCTCATTTTCTGC
>JXSR01S019914.1:13992-25149 GCA_000969725.1 Ophiothrix spiculata | reverse complement strand
TGCATTCGTTATATGCATGCGGACTCTGTCTCATGGTATTGCTATTTTATGAGGGTGCACGGTATGGGCTTGGTCACGTAACTGTTTGTTAATACGCGTTGGTGGATGCTGCGTTAAAACGTGACTGTGTACGCAATTGTGATTTTAACTCCTAGCTCTTATTGATATAAGTTAAATTTTTCTGAAGGCTAAACAAGATAATAACCAAACAAAATGGAATAGTAATGTTTACAATTTCTTTATCATTCATAAAATATTTCATAAAGGATATAGCAATCAGAGAACACTGTTAAACAGTGTACTTTTTCAACTTGGACTTTATAGACAATTCGGATGTTTTTGTTTTTGGTCAATGAGTTAAGTATGAATTCATACTATGAAGCAGTGTGAGGTCTATTAGATAAGTATTAATTCATACCAGAGTATGCAAACACGGCACGGAGCGCTTATGCTTAGGTTTATCGGTTAAAATTTCATCGACCGTTTGTGGGTTGTATTGTTAGTACACTAAGGAGGGTTATTGGGAATTTTTTCGGGTTTTTTTCCTTTATTTATTTATTTTTTTTTTTGGGGGGTTGGGGGTTGGGGGTGGTGATGGGTCATGTCGGGACAGTTCTTTTGCAGAGGGACGCGGTTAACTGACGCATGGAATTTCAAAACAAAACTTGAACTTTTTGCCGTAAAATAATCAAAAATTGGTGATTTCTCATGGAAAGGAACGTTTATTCTGTTTCTTATTGATATTGATTCAACATTGAAAACAGTTTCTTAGATATGTTTTTTTCGCCTACGCCAAGGTGTTACTAGTTCAAAAGTAGGTTCGGACTTAAAAACAAATAATAATCAAAAAGCAATTCTATGTGCTTGCTTGTCTGGTACTGCCTGGCAGATACTAAAGTAAATTTTAACTTTATAAAATAGTAGTTCTTCAAGAAAAATCTAAATCACCTTGCAAGTTCTTTACTCAATACTTGCCTTAAAGACACTTCCACATCACAATACTTTAGTGGCTTTCAGGCCACTGATATAAAACACCCATTATTGGATCATATGCTTACGGCAATATGTCTGCGGCGGAATGCAATCCTGTGTAATATCTCTTTTAGTGAGGCTAAGAGCAAAGAAAAAGAGGAACTACAAATTCCATTAAATGACATTTTCTTTTTATGTTCAAGGTCTTTTCTTTGTTAGCTAGCTAACATGGATCAACTTGTATATATGAACGTCAGTAATGTATTTCAAAATATATAATTTATAATAGACTAGAGCACAACCCACCAATTCTCAGCCCAGACTATAGGAGAAATCTAATGATAACTATTACTATGAAAATGGCTATTAACGTTTTGCTTCAATTTTCGTCTTCAACAATTACGTTCTTTCTTCGAATACAAACTCGACAGTTCCGTTTGAGGTTTGAAAACAAAAGTGTTATTCATAACCTGGTGCAATTTGTCAAACAAAAATTACTTCAGTTTTAATTAAATTGTCGTTGTTGTTCCTAGAGCAGGCAGTATATACAAATTTTACTCGTTACTACATCCTAACAGCTAAACCTTATGGGCTTTCAACATAAATGGTAACAATTTGATAGTCACGATCTTGTTCAAATAAAAGGTTAAAAAATACAAACTATTTCAAATGGTATGATATGACAATATTATTATACAATATCAATTTGATCTACATGGTATTATAATAATTGAATTCACTAGTACGCCCGAAAACATAGTTGGCCTCCAAACAAAATTTCCTCTACCAAACATTTGGTCGTGACGTCACCAAATATTTGCAATCGAACATAAAGTATGAACCGGTAACAAACATTTGGTACAATGTATAAGGCAATTCAATACATGTGCAATTAAGCGCAAGATTTTATTTGGTCTCAACATGGTGTTAAAGTTATTGTATTTGGAGTGACTCATCATTTTGACGTCACGACCAAATGTATGGTAGCGAAAATAATGTTTGAAGGCCGACTATGTTTTCGGCCTAATAATAATTCATAACAAATTAACACCTGAAGTTGATATCATAACTTTTTGCTAAATGTAAACTGAAATATGAAGGGGAGACCAATAAACTCATAAGAACCTTTTAGTCTGGCCAAACCTAAAGAAAATATATAATGGGAAAATGTATGTCAAAGACATTACGGTACAAAACTATACAAAACATAGAAGACAAGACCAGACACGATAAGACGGACAAGATAGTGCATAAAGAAATAGACATTGAAAAAGAAATGCTCGTTAATCTGAAGGACTGTTTGAGAAGGCAACATTTTTGGGATATGCACTGAGATTCTGTTGAGACCCTGAACAGTTATACTGATGCTGCTTATTGGGTTGATTGGTTAATCTGATCTTATAAATCTAAATTAATTCTCCTTAGTTTAATTGATTTTTATTTTAATCCATTTATGATAATGTTATAATTTCATTTCGCACAAAAAAGGTTTGGATCGGATTCATTTAAATTGTTCATTTTATTCTTTATTATTTAGTTTAAGAATCGGATTTATTTATGCTGTATGCACATAATTTTTTTTTATAATTAGCCATTAGATTTATTATAATTTGATACAAGATTATACGTATAATGATTTTTAAATTTGCTTGATTGACTTTGATTTATGTAGATCTGGATTTAATAAATCCATAATTTAGGACCACAAAAACCTGATTGAGTGCTTATTGATATCCAGATATGCAATGGTATAGGCGGAGTGTAGGAAGTGAGATTGGATATGGAAAATTAGACTGAAAGGAGCGCCTGGCTACAGAGTGGAGATCTGTAGCCATGGCGCGTAAGTTCAAGGGTATTAAGAAAATGGTTGGTGTGAGCCTGGGACTATAAAACCTATAGTCCCAGGTGTGAGCGGACCGTGAGGTTGTGGGCAGGTAAATGTCAGAGATACCATATGTTGCCTCCTATATAGTTGGGTTCCTGATGGTCAAAGTTGGTATAGTTTGGTGATACATGAAAATATAGAAGTGGCCCCCCTGGAAAGTACCGTCACAAAACAAATGTGATTTCGCCTATTTGATTGTTCTGGTACATTACCGCCTGAATATTCAGTCAACTGTACAATTTCTTTGTTAAAGAACACCACACCCTGTGATCAGGCTTTTATGTTTCATCACAAACAAAATTCAGTAGAGAAACAATAATAATTTACGTAATGCTTGTTTCCGCATGTTCTGTCAAGGTCTCCACGTGCGCACATTACCCCGTCATGCTATAGTTTTCGTTGCCTATAACACGTGGTTTTAACCTAGACTATGATAGAATTCTACACCACGAAATATGAAAGAGTCGGATCTATCCTATTGCAACCTGGGAATGGTTGGAATGTTAAACAACAAAAAATAATACATATCCCACAATGCAAAATTTCCTATGTGCGTCATATTCGTATAATTATCATGGTATTATCCTTGCATCCCCAATTGGATTGAAGGTTATTATAACGTATTACCTATTATTGTGCCTTCTGAATAACGGTGTTCTATGGGAAGGATCAGAGTAATAGTTAACCACTGTTGCTACGTCACAACTTCATAATTTTTCCAAATATTTGGCTATAAAAATCATACCAACATTCTGATTAACAAACCAACGGCTAAAATCTGTACTTATATAGGTTATCTACCTTCATGTGCGGATATATTCAGCGGATGATCTCCTCTGACCGAGATATTTCCAGTTTTATCCGTACCCAAATTTAGCTTTACCTATGCGAAATCTGAAATAAGCTACCCACTAAAGTTATTTGCCGTGCTGTGCACATTGACCTACCGGTGGGGTGATGGCGTCGAGTTTAATTTTAAGTGGGGCTGATCTTGTAAATTATAACAGTTACTGTAGAAATGGAAAAAGTAAAAGTAACCACAAATAGACTTGGACCGATAATCAAAGTAATTTTGTCCAAGTAAAGGTGTTACATTGAACGGTCATTTTAGTACCTCGTGGACTGACCGACGATTTAAGTTCAGATGTCAAAGATCATGTATTGAATAGTCTCATATTGTAACAAACTACTAGTTGATATTGGAGAAACATGCAACTTGGTGGTCAAATTTCACCTCTTAACTTAATCGATCTTTCTTTAAAACCAAAAATCTTAGAATAGTTAACACTATTATAAATAACGATAATATTGCTAATGATATATTCTCAAGCCACTTTACAAAGACAAAAAGTAGTATTTGGAAGATTTCTTTGTGCTGAAAACAAGTCTAAAAAATAGATTGCCGTGCTCGTTTTCAAGATACCGATATTTAAAAAATACATGTTTTGTCCAAAGTTCACCCGATTTTTTACTATTTGTGAATAAAATCGTTATCCCGTAATCGTAAGCAACTGCATTATTCTGCGAGAAAACACACTAAAAGAGGAAATCGTTCTACGTACGTGAGATATACCCTAACAAAATTAATATTGTAATCTGAATACAAATGTATTTAACATTTGTATTCAGATTACAAATATCAGGTCAGTCATTTTGGCGCATCCCTTAACTGAATTTTGCTAACAACCCTCAAGGCATTGTGAAGGCATCTTTGGGACTCACTTATTCAATAATTTAATCAAAGTTTTATAACCATCGGGGGTAAAGAATTTATATTGATTTTTAACGTCAAATTTAAAATTCTTGCTGGAAGCATGTCCCAGTTATGTAAAAGAGGATCGAAATATTCAAGAAAGTGTAACTAGATGAAAGGGACTGGTAAAATGGAAACGTTGGAACTAAGGGAATGGTTATTTACATATAAACATTTAGAGAAGGTCTCGTTTTTTAGGTGTGTTAATAAAAAGGTATCTTGTTGTTGATTTGTTAAAAAACACATATACTACGTGAATCAAAAACAAAATTGTGCAGGGATTAGAGATTACCTTGACCTTGACATGAGCAGCAAATCTTAAATTTCATGTTGTTTTAGTAAAGCAAATTTAATATACTTTTTTAAACGAAGAAAAAAATTAGAAATCGGCTGAAAAATAAATACGATATGATCAATTTTGTTAGTACGTCTCTTTTTACTCCATTCCAATGGGATTTCCACATTTTAAGCAAGATATTTCATTTATTATGGTTAAAGCAAAGAAGTGAGAGTTTTGTCGCCATTGTAACTAGTGGAACATTATCTATGTAACTGGAATTGTAAATAAAACATTAATTATGTACACAACACGATTAAAATATTTCATAAAATAAGTAACCCAGGTAATTGCATGAGTATTTAAAAAACACCTGTTTGGTCAACATGGTTAAAATGAACAAAAATCTGGATTTATAAAGAAATTAGTCACATTCACAGTCAACATAAGGCCTGAATCAAAGTTTTCTTTTCCTTTTTTCTTGTGGAAATGTAAAACAAACAAAATGTTTTGTTATGACATTTATAAAGTCTTGAAACCATGATCTTTGGTAAAATAATCAGGAAGGCCAGACATTGAGTTGACAAAGACATCATGAAATAATCGCACATTCTCAAAAGCACAAGTTTAATACATATAAATCCCATTGGAATAATGGCAAAAGAGGTGTACTTATAAAATTGGTCATATCTGGCCTGTTTCTCAGCTAATTTCAAAACAGGCCGATTTCAATCAGTTTTTTCTGCATTTGAAAGCATATTAAATCTGCTTTACAAAAACAACAACACATTTATGACCTTATTTATTTATATCAAGGTCAAGTTCATCTGTAATCCATGAATATTTTTTTGATTCACGTAGTATTTATCCATAAAGAATCTGGTTTACAATCTATTTCGTGACGTCCAGGTAGTAAAACGTAGTGGCCTAGTTTCTAAATGCGTAAATAGTAAGTAATGTCCTGATAGGGTGTAGCTACTTTGATAACATGATAGTTCTTAATTAGCCGACAGATATAAGAAACAAGAAACGCATGTAAATAGTACAGTTTTGATGTAATTATCTACTTCATGTTATTCAGCAGTAGCGTAACAGGCGGGGGGTCAAGGGGGGCAGACCGCCCCCTCTGACGACCTTGATCGGGATGAAAATGACGGAAAATCTTGCTTAATCAGCCGGTTTTTACCCTGTCAGCGGGAAACTCCAGCCTTAGACCGGGAAAATAAAGCTCAAACCGGGCTGTTGACCCCCCTGACAAGCGACCTCTGTTACGCGCCTGTTATTCAGCTCATCATTTCTATCATTAGCTAGTCTTAATAGCTTCATGACCAGTGGTGGATTCAAGAAAAAGGGCCCTGTCAGTAACTTAAGATGGGGGCCCTTTTTAAAGTCAAAAATGGTCGGAGAAAAAATATGAAATTTTTTGTTATGCGCGCATAGCGCGCAAAAAGTCGTTAAATCTTCTAATTTCAGCTAAAAATTGCTTAAAAATCTTGAAATTCGCGCAAACAATTGTCAATTTTGACTAAAAATTGATATATTATCTTGAATTTCACGCGAAGCGCGCAATTTTTTTCCCGCCATTTTACGTAAACAAGGTAAACAATGGGAAATATTGAGTGGAATTTTTTGTCAGTGACTGAAAGCGGGAGGGGGGCAATAGTAGACGAGTAATTAAGGTTTGTGACCGAGGGAAAATGTCCCCTTGCGCTGCCCCTGGTTCCTCATAACTGGTAAAACTGACCCCACGAAGTTTTTTCTTGGGTCCGTCTCAATTTCTTAAGGGGAGAAGGTTGCGTGGGGCCCAGTGTTCTACTCGAGCCCATGATGTTACAAGACGAACACTGGGCTTTCTAAGAATCTTGGAGAAAATTATGGGCAGTATTTATTATTATTTCCCTTTTAACATAATATTTTTGGGGCCTTAAAACAATTATTTAAGGGGGTCAGCAGCTTGTGACTTTGCTGATTCTTAAGGGCCCACCTTGAGTCTCAGAGGCCCCTTTTATCTGTGAAACACATTATCCATTATATCCCACCGAAATTCACGTAGACCACATCTTCGTGAGCAAAATTTAGGTTACCCACCATGCTTATAAAGAATTGTTTGTAGGGTCCTAGTATCCTTCAAAGGCCCTTGATGGTGTGAAAGAACGCTGGTTTTTCTATTAAATTGTGAAAACAAACTCAGGTTGAAGCTTTACCACCGATATTTTTTCGCTTTTCCTTTTCTTTTCTTTTCTTTCTTTGCCTTTCTTTCTTTCTTTCTTTTTTTTTGGGTGGGGGGGTGGGGTGGGCGGGGATTAATAACTAATCCAAATGGATTAGTTATTATGTTTTGAACCTTAGTAAACCCTACTTTATCAACTACCTTAAGTAGAAAATCTACATAAAATATTTTTAAAACATCTTTTCCAGATACATAAAAGTGATAGAAGCTGAACAACGCATGCAATTTATTGGTACATATTTTTATGATTTTCACCAAAACAGGTCAACCACTGCATTGGTGTGTTAAAAAAGGTCAGATTCTTTTTATCCGTTTGCGTTGCGGTTGTGGTGCGTTTTGCTCTGTAAGGCTACTGGTAGTAGTATTATTTAAAGCACACGATTGAATGGTGTCAGGTTGAAGCTTTAAATTTTACAACTACCATTACCCAACAGTGCAAAAGGCACCGCAACAGCACTGCAACAGCACCGCAAACGAATAAATGGAATCTGCTTTTACATGCATGAAAGAGTATTCAAAGTCGATTCTAATCAAGTTTATAGCTGATAGGCGACAGTTGATATTGATTCGAAATATCAGATTTGAATAGTGTCCTGAGGACTTCTCTATAGTTGCAACAAACATTTAAACAAATAGTAGTTGCAGTCGTACCTAATAAAAGTGAGACGATTTAGACTTGAATTGTCCGAAAACCTTAACTTTAATTATATTCTAAATTCTAAAAAGCTGTAGACAACAGTTTGTGTGCAATGGAATAAATGTTGTATCACGAACCAAAACCATGTATTAAAAAATACATTACGTATGACATATAAAGTAGGCAAAGAAAATCAAAGTCAAAAACCCATGGGCTTTGAATACAACACAGTCATCTGCATGCTTGTTCATAAACATCTAGCTTTCCCCATCAAAAGATATACACTGTACTTGCAGTCGTTTGAACAACAAAAACGTGTTACATGCATGGACTGGCGACTGTCTGGCATTTAAATCTTACTCTTTGCCTCTAAAACTGTGTTATGTTTCAAAATTTAAAATTTCACTAAGTCCGGGACTAACTTAGTCCTGTTTTTTGGAATAAATGTTGTATTACGAATCAAAACCATTTTTTAAAAATAAAATACGTATGACATATATAAAGTAGGCAAAGAAAATCAAAGTCAAAAACCCATGGTGTTTGAATACAACACAGTCATCTGCATGCTTGTTCATAAACAATGATCTAGCTTTCCCCATCAAAAGATATACACTGTACTTGCAGTCGTTTGAACAACAAAAACGTGTTACATGAATGGACTGGCGACTGTCTGGCATTTAAAACTTTCTCTCTGCCTTGGTGATATTCCCGCATCGAGTTATATGGGCATGCGATGTCAACACTTCGCCGTTCCTGTGAATTTAAGAAAATATAAATGCATTTGGTTAAGAGAGGCCAGTAACTTAAATAAACTTCATGAAATTGTAAACCAATAAAGTTAAATCATTGAAAATATAATAAGCGAATTACATTAAAAAGATAAGTGAGTGAGTGAAATGTATATATCAATACAAATCGAAGTTTCGAAATATTTTCGAGAGTACTTTTGTTTAAGATATTATATATCAGTGGATGAATATTATGCAAAAGCAGATCCTTTCAATTTTGTTCTTTCGAAAGTACATTTGATATATCACAATTATCGTTATCTATTCAATTTATTAAGCCTCGCTTAAGAACAACGGTAACGTTACTAAAAGCAAAACATTCTGCTGCAGTTTTATAACCGCAAACAAAGAAAATAAATAGCAATAAATGTTTATTGCCAATGTCTTGAAAACGACTACAGTATTGAGTATTGAGTAGTGTACTTAACATTGAAAACTAATATATACTTTAATAGAAGAAAGCATTCTCGAGGAAATTAGTTCGTGTCTATGTTTTTCTTCAATAATTAAAAACCTACGAAATATATTTCATGAAACTACATCAAACATCAACGAGCAGAAATACATTTAGAACTTAGCACAGTCGCAGTTCCAGTTTTCGAATTATTTCGGTTTAATATTTACTACTATACTGGCTGAACGAACACATAATTATAGGAAATGATGCTTCATGATGGTGGCACTCACATATTACAATCTTGCTCTATTATTTAAGATGGTTAAAATAACAAATTAATTTCGTTCGCTGTTTGTGAGTTGCTGAGGTTTTACTATTCAAACATTTCTATCAATAATAAGGTATATACATATTTTTACAAATTCTAAAAAAAAAATAAAGAACTAGGGTAATCGTATTTGCGGTTACTGGGATAAGTAAGATAGGTAATTAAAAGATAACTGTAAATTGGGTCCCAATTTAGTCTTAATAACGTTAGCCTGCTTGTTATAGAACACCAAGACAAAATTAGTACGATTTGTTTTACCTACAATTTCAAGTTTTGAATGTGTTTTGTGATTAAACGCAGTTAACAGTTATAGTATACAGGGTGAGTCAAAATAAAGTGTAATCTAATCAGTGATTTTATATAACCAGTTTCTTTTACTTTTTTGCAAAAATGTGCCTGTATGAGATGTCAAATTTCATCAGCTTTCATAGAAAATTTATTGCGTTGAAATCGGACAAAGCATTCTAAAGTTATAGTCATTCGAG
The DNA here is from genome assembly GCA_000969725.1 of Ophiothrix spiculata. Taxonomy (NCBI): domain Eukaryota; kingdom Metazoa; phylum Echinodermata; class Ophiuroidea; order Amphilepidida; family Ophiotrichidae; genus Ophiothrix; species Ophiothrix spiculata. The sequence continues at coordinate 15,397 of JXSR01S019914.1, read as the reverse complement.
TGGAGGTACCCAATTTGATCAACGTGCGTACTAAGGCTGTGGTCTATTTCAATTGTTATGATAAGAATATTGAAATAAAATAACAAGAAGACAAATAGGTTGTTGAATATGGACTGTGAAATATCGGGTAGTGGGTTGACTCTTGATATAATGACGTTCAGATCTTTCCAAAAGCTCTTCTAATTCGTTTGTTGTTTTGTTGAACCATCCGGATCAGGATCTTCCATAGCCGTCTTGGTTTCTGTTACTAATAATTGCGTGGTGTTAAGCTTATAAACAATGTTTTAAAAAGCTTGAGGTGATGGGACATGGTTGGCATCCGTAAACTACAGACCCCGCTACAGACAAAACAGACGGCAATCTTCTGGTGATACTTAATTATAACAAAATGCCAGTGCTGGTTGCTACATTGATAGGCTATGATTTATTCTCCGTGCATTGGTTGTCAAGATCGTGTACTTATATCTGAAATGGCCATCAGTACTTTGATCTGCATCTGTTAAGCTTATTCAGTATCTATGAACAATATGTGCCCATTTAAAATTTTGAATGCATTGTCAAGTTCATCAATGCACAATCAATAAGATATTACCCACTGTTGTACAGTAAAGAGTTCATGCTGAAGCAAATTTGTTCGATATCAAAATCGGGTACATTTACTTTTACTTCTTTTTCCTCCATTCCAATGGGATTTACACATTTAAGCAAGATAATTATAATTACATCTAACACAATTTGGGTTATGGCATTATGGTGAAAGCAAAGAAGTTAAAAGTTTTGTCACCATTATCTATGTAACTTTATTTATTTGTGGAACTGGCATAAAACAAAATGTACACAACAAGATTTAAACATTTCATAAATTAGCAGTCCAGTTAAATGTATGATCAAATAATACACAAATGAGTGTATAAAAAACGAACATTTTGGTCAAAATCGGCAATTTAACCAAAATCAGGATTTGTAAAGAAGTTAGCAAGGTTTACAGAAACATATGGCCTACAAACATAGTTTTCCTTTTTTTCTTCTGTAAATGTAAAACAAACCTAATGTTTTGATATGTATAAAGTCTTGAAACCATAATCCGTGGTTAAAACAATCAGAAATATCAAACATTAGTTGACAAAGACTTTTGAAAAAAATGTACATTCTCATAGGCATTGATATGCACAAGAGTATGTGTATAAATCCCATTGGAATGAATGAAAAAGAGATGTACTTATAAAATCGGTCATATCCGGTGTAATGAAATAACAGCGTCCGTGTGACTTAAGGGTACGAGGAATCCATCTGCTCAAGAAAATATGAATCCTAACTATTTTTCAATCATGAAAAGATAAATAGTTTCAACTGCCTTTGCGGGGACTCGAACCATGGATTATGGCAGGGGTTGGTCATGCATTAC
>JXSR01S019913.1:120909-139524 GCA_000969725.1 Ophiothrix spiculata | reverse complement strand
AGTATCTACATTATCTACATTTTGTCTGATATACGCATTCGCAAATTTACAAATTGAGCATTCCAATGATGCAAAAATTGCAATTTTTATGTAAACAAAAGAAAAATACGGCATTCTAATGTTTATGTTTTAGGTTTTAATTTATAATCTCAACGCTGCCTTGATAGCTCATTGGTAGAGCGCTCGCTTCGTAATGCATGACTAACCCCAGCCATAAACCATGGTTCGAGTCCCCGCAAAGGCAGTGGAAACTATTTATCTTTTCATGATTAAGAAATAGTAAGGATTTCACATTTTCCTGAGCATAGGGATTCCTCGTACCCTTAACATGTTTAAATAAAATAATATCAAGCTATTTCAATAAGCAATTATTGATTAAGATGGATCAAGGTCAAAGACATTACTTCGATGCCCTTTTTCCATTTTGGAAAACAAATATTCAGTTGAGCGTGTTCAAGAAAGCTGGCTCCAGTTGTATATAATTTGCTTTTAATGGATTAGACTTGGATTCAAAACTTAACATGGTTCTATGGTTTTAGTAAGGCAGACCTTGAACAGCTTTTTAGACTGATTAAAATTAAGGCACATGCATGGGCTAGTAAACTATATCAGTTCGGCGGAACTCACAATTCCGATACGTATCCGAATTTGGATATCCATGTACATTTTATATCCAACTTGTAATACCCGTATCAGATAAGGATATGTAATGGAGGATTATCCGTATTCTGATACGCCTCTCGTGGTGCAGGAAACAAATCGATAGCGCAAGCTGTCAAGTACATGTAGATCATCCTTCTTGCATTTATGATAAATTTATCTGTGGAAATGTCATTTCAATCTGTGCAATCAGAGGGACAGCTTCGAAACATGTCCTGATAGCTTCTTATCACAGAAGGCAAAATAATTTGGCCAAAACTTTCTTAGAATTTAGATGACAATGATGGTGCAATGCGAAAGCTGAATATTAATTTCAGCTGATATCCCGTTTCAGCTGTTTTTAATCCAAATTCGGATACGTATCCGAATTGTGAGTATACGCCGAACTGATATCATGACTCTTTATTGGGCATTGAGATTCGAATCCGACAAGTAGCGTGTGTAGTGCCCTTGAGCAAGATGCTGCCCTCATGTAATATAATTTTCGGCGAAAAACGTAAGATAACCCGGAGATTATCGGGCGGAAATGACGAAATTCTCTCGACCCACGAATCTATATCCACCTTTCTTTGACCGTAACGGAATAAAGCCAGCTCAGTGTCATATTCAGGTTCAGCTGCTATTCACTTAGATTTGAGACTTTGCGGTCGATAATTTCCCATGACGTACCATATCTCCGCTTCACCCAATAACAGACAATTACAACATATCTGCAATAATATGTTAGGCCAAAAAAAATAAAAGGTTTGTCTCAGAAACCCGCGCGCATTGCTATGTGAAGTGAATTTAGCGCGTAGACCTATACGCGCTGGCCCTCTTTTTATTTTTTTTCTCGATAGTAAGCTAGCGATCGACCACCGTGGTAAATAACTTTATTCTCAATTCAAGCGAGATTTATTTATTTATAACTTTTTTCTTTCGTACTTTCGTGTCATACGTGTTGAGTGACTGTGGCGGTCACTTCACACCCGTAAGTTGGGCGATTAAAATTTTAGAGCGTAAAAAAAAAAGAATCCCGCATACCGCATAGCTATTTTTCTTTAAAAAAAGAAAAAAAGAAAAAATCGCATACTGTAAACGCCAATATTTCCGCGCTCAGTAATTTTCGCGCTCAACCAATTTTGGACCATTTCGCGCGTTTTTATTTTCGCGCATATGAACATTGCCTGAGTATAGAATGCCATTTGCAACAAATCCACATTAATATTCGCTGTACATTTATTTTCGCGCTAATCTCATTTTGCGCGAAAAGCGCGAAAATAAATGTAGCGCGAAAAATACCACTTATACAGTAGCGCATAGCGTTTTTGCGAATGGTCTCTGAGACAAACCTTTTTTTTTTTTTTTTTTTTTCTTTGGCCTTAGAGTTTTATATATTTGTAATTATATTTGATATGTCAGGCATCAGACTTTCATACCTTCATGAGAGCTAGAAAGCTCTGAAGATCCTTCATATTCCGAGAACACAACACGACATAAGGCTCTGTCACACATCACGAAACGTACGAATAACGAACGAATAACGTACACTGGTTTGGTAGTCGATAAACATATATTTAAATGGCCGAAACTGTGTACGTTATTCGTACATTTTGACTCTACATATTTCACAGCACTAATTGATACCGCCCAAGACTACTCTTAGTATATGGGGCGGCCATAAGACGACATACCGCTTGACCTACTGCATCTTAAAAGTATTTAAAATGTTGGATTAGCAGCTTAATTTTGATCTAGATTTTTACTTTGGATGTCTCTCCAAAAAGATTGATGCAAAAGTTTCTGTTTTTCTTCAACGTGTGCTCATATTTAATCATTTTTCTTCTGAATTTAGGACGCAAAAAGTCTAGAAATCATCCAGAATATCTGCCTCGATCACTTTGACTTGCTAAATGTTAAGGGTAGTGAAAACAATGTGAAAATCACATTGTTTTTTCAGAATTCAATAGTTGTATTACATTGTCACACTATAGATGTTACATTTTGGGGTAAACAAGACACAATATCTGCATGTAAACAATAGGAATACAATTAGTGCTGTGACGCACAACACTAAATAACTAACACTCGCAATCTGGCATTTCTAAAATCAGTCAAGCGCACAACACTAAATAAGTAACACTCGCAATCTGGCATTTCTAAAATCAGCAAAACGTATGGAAGAGCAATGTGTTTGGTGAATATTATGTTCTTATTATAAAGTTAGGTTTATTTAAAGATGCTCTGATGCCATTTTGATCTCCAGATTACTTTGGTAAAATTTAAAGGGTTTTCCTTAATTTGCGCTTGATTCTGGTAATACAAAATTATGCTGTCAGTGATACACTCTTAGAAGGCCGGTATCAAATATACGAGTAGTTTTCGGGATCATTTTATTTTGATCCTTTAAGGATCACTTTTGATCCAACGTGGATCGTTTTGATACTTTTTCGGATCAAAATATACAAATGGATCAAATTCACCAGGATCATTTTTGATCCTTTTTAGGATCATTTTATTTTGATCCTTTTTGATTACAATATCAAAGTTTTGATCCGTATTTCTGGTTTACTTTGATACGGAAAGGATGAGCTCATATTTGATACCGCGTTTGGATCCAACGGAATCTTTTGTTTCATATTTGAGTACACCCATATCCACTACATAGCCGGGAATTTATACAATGGTATACTAATACGATAATTTCATCACACTTGATAACTGCCTGCTGAGAGGAGAGGTAAATTAGTCCGCATTTTTTTATAATCACAACCAATACCCACCCTTACTGAATATTCAACGCCCTCTTATTAGCAATCTTAATTAGTAGTAATAATAACTAAATAACTCCTATTTGGAGATGGGCGTTTTGTTCCTCTATCGTCATATCATGTCCATATAAAACGTATAAAACATAGCAATGATAGGAAGCGATGAATTCAAATATTCATGATATTGTACTACCAATATTTCATCACTTAATCAAGATTTACTTCGTCAAATCCTTTGTTCACAAATTCTTCATCAGGATAACTTGATTTAGTCTGAATGGTGGTTGCATCTTTGGTCACGTGATTTGTATCGTCTGCGTTTATTTGCTTCAAAGGTGACATTTTTATTTCTTCAAGACTTTCCACTTCCTTTGGCCTGAATTTAAAGAAATAAACATTTTATAATGGTCATAATCCATAAATACACGTAGAACAATTCTAATTAAAGATTTGAAGTCGAAAGTATTCTATCATTTCAAGATTTGCAGATGGTTAAAGTTTCGGTTTCTGTTTATCTGTTCATATATTGGACTCATGTAGATTATTTCTCGTTAGCGTCAACTTCTATACAGAGTGTGCATAACACGTCGTATATAGAATAACAATTAAAAATATCATTGCCAGTGTTAAGCATAGTTAACATTAAAAAAAGAAAAAAGAAAAGGGAGAATATACACTTAAGCTACCGGTACCTTAAGAATGTCGCCAACAACTCCGGGTTTATCTTCCGATCTCTTTCTTCAGGAAATAGACATCTGACAACCTCACTGCATGTCATGCCAAATACCACCGTCGTTAGGACAGTAAATGTACCATACCACATCACTGAGAGCTGAAGGAAACATAATACTGTAAACGCCAATATTTCCGCGCTCAGGAAATTTTGGACCATTTCGCGCGTTTTTATTTTCGCGCATATGAACATTGTCCGTGTATAGAATTCCATTTGCAACACATCCACATTAATTTCGCGGTACATTTATTTTCACGCTAAACTCATTTTGCGCTAAAAGCGCGAAAATAAATGTAGCGCGAAAAATACCACTTATACAGTATAAAAAAGAGTGGACCACAGATTGAGCCTTGTGGAACACCACAATCAATTTTTTCATAGTCTGATTTACAGTCCTTGACCCTCGCCTTTTTTGTAGCACATCTTCCTGAGGGAATAGCTACCATTCCCCGTGATTTTGAAATTGACACGCAAAAAGTTTGGTTGTTCGATACTATAACGCACAGTAGGATCTTCTCTTTCTATTTATGCCAAGATCGTGTAAATCGGTCTGGGTGTTACGTAGTTATGACGTCAAAAAGTACTTTTGGACCGGAAAAAAAATATTTGTTTGCCAAAAGTTGACTCATTTTTACATTGTGTCATAACCGTTACAAATGACAGATTTTCATCGGGTTTTGGCTAATAAATTAAGGATGTTAATATGTCCTGAAAGGTTCAGGTCCATACCATGCAGATATTTTTCAAAATCGCGACCCTTTTTTTTTTTTTTTTTTTGAACTGTCAGACCAACCCATCCCCACACACCCACACACAAGGACTTTGACGGTGTACCAAGGCCCCGCCTGAGGTGGCACAGAATTTTTATCATCAAAATGACCGCAAAGGACGTGAAAGAAATCATTTATTACCCTGGGTCACATTGTTTTGCATTTTAGCGGAATTAGCGGTAAACTGTTCGGGTGGTAACCACCTCACCCCCTTGGGAAGACAAAGGTTAAAGGAAATAATATACCCATCACATATTTGCAAGACATATCGTCTAGCTAGCATTTACATGACTAGAATATTCAGGAAATGGAAACTACATAAAAGTTATAAATGTCAAAAACTTGACAGTTGTATGACCCTACATCCCGCGTGTCAGTAGACTTTTATCTCAGGCTCGGTGATTTTTTTTCTGATGCCACAAGTAGTTACCTTATATAATCCAAATATATCTTCGTGACTCGTATCAGTAACTGTAGCGCCAACTGCAATCCAGATTCCTAGTGATGCTCCTAAAATTAAACCGATCATTGTGCCACTGAAAAACAAAAATTTAAATTAGTCAAATCGTGGGCTCGGTTCCTATGAATTAATTGTTAGCTTAAATCTTAATTGTTAAAGTGTTATTAATTTTGGTTGTTCAAGTTACTAGTAAATGACCAGGACAGTAACAATAATAACAACAACTACAACTTCATGACAAGTGCTCTTACCGATGCGTCCATAGAGGTTGAAAATTATAGAATTATGAAAGTTAATAGTTTATGATCAGTGGGTTAGATAGTACAAATGTGTACCACCGCGGCAAAAGGGTCCAGTTGTCGGCTCGTACATGTTGCTCCTTGTAGCATATCTAATGTATGGTATTTGTATACATCAGATATGCTACAAGGAGCAACATGTACGAGCCGACAACTGGACCCTTTTGCCGCGGCGGTACACAAATTGTCGTCAACACAATAGATGAAGTTCTTATCAAAGTTAATGCTGACTTGAGCTGCCTCGGCAGAGTGACAAAATATCAAAATAGTGATAGAAGACGGATCTTAACCCAACGTGTGCTCCCGAGTCCCTACTGCTCCCTAAAAGAATGTAAAACCTGGAATTGGTCAAAACTCTTTATAACTGCACAAAAAGTGATAAAATTCAAATGCTCGTTGTCATACTACGGGACAAAATTTGGAACACTGTAATATGAGAATCCATCAGAATCAAGCGGATAATTAACAAAGTAAAGGAAGCCAAATGGCTTCGAAGATGGAACAACAGATGGATCGAATGAATGACGGGCTGATAGACATATATAATTGTGATGAAGGGAAAGGGGGAAAACAAAAACGTAAAGGGAAGGACAACATCATAACGTATACCGGAACTTGCGACATGGACAGCGTAGAAAAGGAGGGAATGGCAGATACATCAGAAAGGGCATAATGAAATCGTGAGATTAGGTGAGTAGGCTATTGCTTAAAATATGTGATGGCTCTCCCCGAAAGGGGGGACTTTGAAGATGATATCAATTTTGATTTTATCATTTCATCTGTTACAACATTTTCTAAGGCTCTAAGCTTGAAAATTACACCAAATTGATCAAGGCGCTCAAATTTTACAACAGAAAATCTGCTGGAAATTCTTATTATATTCTTTATTTTTTGCTGCCTATTTTCATCAGTTTCTCGAAAAGTGTTCTGTCGCAAAGCCCCCCTATTCGGGGTGAGTCATCACATATATGATTAACCGAGTACATGTAAGCTTCAACATTCCACTCTTAACTCAATGTGTGGCTTTTATATGAAGTCCATACACTAATTGCTCACTGAAAGCGCATACAACCAAGTACTGGCTAACGCAAGTACATGTAAATTTAAAATATTTCACTCTTAAATAAATATGATTGAGTGTCTTTTATATTCAAGCCATACACTATTTACTGAAAAGGCATACAACCAAGTACTGGCTAACGCTAAACGTCCTTCGACTACATAAACTAATGAGCTGAGTTTGTCAAACACGGAAGAGTGTCTTATCGTCTTTTAATAACGAAGTATTATTACATATGCGTGTCTTTAAAAAATAAATAATGTATATTCAGGTACGTAGTAAATCCAGAATTGTGCCATATGGTTGTTATTATGTTGATGAATAAATGGTAAAAATGATGGGGTTTTTTTTTCTGAATTTTCAATTTGCGGATATCCGAAATAATTCAAAGGAATTACAATTGCAAATGTCTTATATTTCAAAGCATGGTGAATTTTTAACATGGTGAAAAGAAAGTCCATGTGTCTCTGTCATTAACTACACAGTAACTTGTTCTCACCATGTTAAGAATAGATTCAGATTGTTTGTCTTCATTACTTAGCACTGTCATTCCAAAATATTTTGCAGGACAAAGTCAGTTTCATTGCACTTTTTGCAATATTGCTTTCGAAAAGAGGAGAAAAAGGTTCAGGTTATCCGAAACTTTAGCAACATTAAAAATGTGACGGTAACACGTGAATTTGAATAGAGCGTCTGGTCGGCGATTGTTTGGAATCAATAATTGTACAAATGGTGCCAATCACGTAATTAAAATGACGTCAAGATTTTCAAAGCACATTTCAGAAATATAATTACATCTATATTAACAAAGAAATAGATAGTCATAGTTACAGAGAATTGGCTCTTTTCCAGAAGATTCCAAGAGAGAACGTCCCGACTAATGGTCCACCAACCGCGCCGAATATTGTGTAAGCCATCGAGATGAGTGTTCCCATTTTAGTAGCTAGGAAAGCCAAGGCAATTGTAATACAACCGAAGATGACAGCTACAAAATTATGGAAACATAACATTAATATTGAAAGAATTTTATCAACTGAGAGTTTATATGTTATCATACAAAAGGATCACAATACGCCAATAGACCAATCCTATAATTGACATACTCCGCGGCTGTTCATGGGGACGGGTAAATCCACGGAATCGGACGGAGAATCGGAACTCAGAACGAGGCCAAGTATGATTATACCCTACTTGGCCTCCCTTCGAGTTCCGATTCACCGTCCGATTCTATTATTTACCCCATCATCGGCGTAAGTATGTCAATTATAAGAATGGTCTATACTTGCATTGAAATATTGACTAAGACACAAATATTTGACCGCTTATATTTAATACACCAACTCGACAGCAACATGCCCATGCACGATCAGCCGTTATCATGGGGTGGTTTTTTTTTCAAAAACTAAAGCGTATAATGTCAAATGTCTGGAAGTTGTCAATATTGAAATTTAATCGAATAATACTATTTTCCCTCAACTCTCTATTATACAAACCAGAATTGTGTCTTTTATGAGCGTAATTCTTGACAACTAACGTACATAGTGTAAATAATTGTAAGAAAAATTTATATAAAGCATACATACTTAAAACTTTTGTAAGAATTGTATCATTGCGTTCGTCAGGTGCCACAGAATTGTATTTTTTCTCATCTTCAGAGTGCATCTTTTCTAATCGTAACAGTGCTCTATGATGTCTCCAGACTCGAAGAGGACGGATGATATCAACTAGTGTGACTGCTGTCATTGCATTAATTCCTGATGATACCGTACTGAAGATGTAATGTTAAAGTATTGTTACAGTACCATTTCCATCATAAATACAAAATATATATGTATCGTGACTGATTCTATACATGTCTGCGTGGCAATTAATCACGATGCATCACGAAACGCACTTTTTGGTTTCGTTTTTACTAAGTACCGAATGCGAAATATATGAATGGTTAATAGATGGCATCATTTCTACTGAGAGTGAATTAGAGTTTAGCACGATGAAAAATGGGTTTTATCAAATGAAAACAGGATGTTAAAATACTAATAACCTTTTTGACACCAATGATTTGATATAGTGGCCTCATTGTGACTGCAGTAATAAGATTCTTTTATACTTTTAAGTGAAAAGAGTTAAAACTCTTTTCACTACAATATGGTTTTGCTATATATAGGATGATGAAGATTAATGCCGTGTCTTATGGTGCGTTTACACTGTGACGACTTGTTTCGACGTAGGGTAACGTATTTGCAACTAAAAAGTTGTAACTGAAAGCGACTGATAGTAACGATAGTGTGCGTAGCTAGCAGCGAGTGAGAGCATTAGCTGACTTTAACTAACGATGACGGGCGTAAGATTCAAAACTGCAATACGTAGGTCTACGTTGCTTGTCGTTACCCGCAATACGTCACAGTGTAAACGCACCTTTACCTCAGTGTGCTCGCGAACAAACATGCAACAAAGAGTCCCTGGTATCCGGGGATATTTCCGAATTGCTCACTGATGAAATATATCAATATCTGTAAACAAACAAATATGCATGCTGATGTTTTGATTTGTTTTCAGTCAGTTGAAACACTCAAAACATCAGTGACGGTCGATTTATCTTATGTTTTTAATTTTAGAAAAATGGAGCAATAATGATAACCTCATAATACCGTAGGCTCATTCTCCGATAAACCGTGCAACTTTGGTTAGAGAAATGTTGAAATTTCGACTACTAACAACTCATGAAAAACATACAAAATCATAAACTCTTATGGCTTCTGAAGAAGAAAAAGTGCATGGGATATGTTTTAAAAATACTTGATTTTTAACCATTGTATTCCCTATACCTAATGTTCGTATCTGTTGGTTCGTATCTGTTGGAATCTTTTTTAAAATATTCATTATTGAGAAAATTAGTTTTCTTACAAACTTGATCTTTACACTAAATTAGAAGCTCTACACATACTACACTGTGGTGTATTATTTCGCTCATAGTGTACCGCGTTTTGCGAAAAGGCGACAAAATGTGTGGTTCGTATCTGTTGCGACGTGACAGTCACATAGGGTTTTTTTGATATTAATATCCTTGTAAATCATTACTGTAAATATATAATTCTATATAACATATATGTTATTCAAGACTGAAGTTTACTTGATAAATCTAATGCGGAATCATCCATCAACATATTGATTTTCACACTTTGTTATCGATTTTAGAATTTGGTTCGTATCTGTTTGCAATATTGGCGACATGATTTAAAAAGCTATTATGTCATATTAAATACTTAATATAATTAAACTTTATATGTCATTACTAATACCTATTACGGGCTATTAAAAATATGCATTGCGTTTGAAATGCCCGAATATTTTAGGAACGGGGCCACATAAAACGTAAAAAGTATGGCTGGCGACATGGGGAAAAGTAACGATTTTGCATTTTCAGATTAATCGTTATCTACTTTCCTGGCATGCTAAAATGTTTAGCTTCACACATGTTACTAATGTGACTTTAATGTATTAACTAGATTACTCAAATTATTTGTAATAGGCTTAACAACGCTAAACTAGTAACACGAACATGAGCGACACCAAAACGGCAAAGTTGCACGCTTTATCTGAGAATGAGCCCGTAGTGTGATAATCATGTCACATACAGCCAGTCTGATCTAGGAAGAGCTACTGTACAAACTGTTTTTAGACATCGCTACGGAACTTATCAGGAATGATTCTTATATATGTCTATAAACTCAAAGTTGAGTCTTATTTATAAACTTTTCAATCGGCGAAGTATCTAGATACAACACATTTTGGACGTGAATAATAAAGAATACCACTCACCTGGTCTGAACTAGTGTAATTAGGTGGTGTCCGAGGACCTTCAAGTGCATCAAAATCATCTGCAAATTTATAAAAGGGAAATTGTTTCTTTGTTTTTAATATCAAAGACAACGCTAAGTTTATGAGAATTATACTTGGGCAATAATATATATTGTTGAAATAAGTGGATGTTGTAAAGATATGAAAAAAGTTTCTAGACATTTGTTTATAGAGCCTAAATTTCAGATACTGATCAGTATTGGTTTTCCAGAACATTTCGGCACCAACCATATTTTTCAGTTAGAAAAGAATTTTCAACCACATAACATGTTATTTAACGTTGTTATTTGCTTTTGCTCTTGCATGAAAACTATGCCACAACGTTTTTAAACGGGCCACTAGAGGCATGTACAGGGTTCTGCACCTTGATGGTCACTGGACTACATCTCACCCAAGCATCAGTCGGAATTTTGCAGAAAATCCTTTCATCCATTACTTCAGTGGTACTTGTGGCTCCCAGACAGTGAATTTCATTTCGATGCCGTGGTCCCTACACAATTTTTCTATGATTGTAGCTTTGTTGATTTTAAGCAGTTGATAAAATCGTGGATTATGCAGTACAGTGTAGTAAACCAACCTTTACCTCACCATATGGATATTTTTCGGATGGCATATTTTATTTTAGTAGTGGTAATTGGTGTTTATCATAAATTACTTGGTGTTTGGAATTGTATTGTATTCAAGCTTCAAACACGGTATGTTATGATTAAAAATGGTGACATAACAAAGGAATAGGAACGCAATTAATTTCTTACATGAAACACTTGTCGTTGGAGCTGGTGTGGTAGCTATTGAACCTCCTGTAAAATGCAATTTGACGTAAGAAATAATGTTACATATCATATCAACATTGCATAAGTATCAAACTTGCATACGCATGATAAAGTGTCAACATTGTAAAAATCCGTTTATTTGTACTACATGTATAACCAAGTTGCTAACTAGGAATTTTTGCTACTACTAAAATTTTAGTCAGTAATATTTCAAAACTGAGTCAATAATTGACAATTAACAAATATTCAGAGATACATACGTGACAATTTGAGAAATCACTGAAAATATTTATATACAATCTTTATTTTGTAAACGGATTGTAACTTACCGAAATAATATGCATATAGTACAAGACCCTGAAAACATGCTAAAAACTTGATCAGAACCGTAAACGGTAGATTTAACCACATAGATCTACAAAAGAAATAACAAACCAACATAAATAATCCCAACATCATCTCACTTATGGTCGCACGTGAATAAGCAAGAATGCGCTTGAACTATTGCATCGTCGATTTATATTTTTTTATAACTGGAAAATTTTAAGTGAAATGATAAAAAGAAGTGACAATTAAGTTCAGATATCCCGTACCTAGATGACAAATCAAACATGATTGATTTTATAATGTGTTTACTTGTTTAAGATAGTTGAATATCTTAAACAGTCAGTATCTCTAGTTAAAACTAGAGATACTGTACGTAGACCAGGCTCTAATTGAGGGAGGTATCACCAGAAGAAGTAAAAATTCTCATGTGGTTTTTCTGAATCAGTTTTTGATGGGGAATCAGAAAATTGTGGGTAAACGGGCCGTATCCTGAAGACTTTTGCGTGAGGGCGCTATTTTCAAAATGGCCGCCAAAATACCATATTTCCATTATAATGGCTTAAAAGTAACTTATAAAACATATTTTGTCCAAAGTTATTATTTGAAATGGCTTCTAGAGCCATAACAAATCAATTTTGCTCAAAATTAAAGCATATGCATGTTTTGAATTCAAAATGGCCGCCAAAATAGCTTATTTTCATTAAATTAACCAAAACAGTCATTAAAATGCCCAATAATATAAAAAATCAACAGAAATTAACATTTAGGGTTACAGCAAGATCATTTGTTACCTAATTATGCTTTTAACATGTTTCAAATCCAAAATAGCACCCAAGCCGAGATCCAAAATGGCCGCCAAAATACTTTTTATGCATTATAATAGGTTAAAGTAACTTTGACACAGAATTAAAAAACATCAATTGCTCAAAATAATTAATGGCAAAGGACCCCTTTGGTTACAGAAGTTACATTTATTCTAAAATTATACTGTTAACATGTTAAAAATTCAAAATGGCACCTGAAATGAGATCCAAAATGGCTGCCAAAATACACTTTTTTGCTTATAAAATGGCTAAAGTGACTTGAAAACACCATCAAAAACATTAATTATTTTAAAATTATCAATGGAAAATGGCTTTTGTGATTACAATAAAAACATTTCGCCCCAGATTATAGTGTTAACATGTTATAAAAATTCAAATTGGCACCTGAAATGGATCCAAAATGGCTGCCAAAATACATTTTGATGCTTATAAATTGGCCAAAGTGACTTGAAAGCACCATCAAAAACATCAATTATTCATTGGAAAATGGCTTGTATGATTACAAAGACACATTTCTCCCCAAATTATAGTGTTAACTTGTTAAATATTCAAAATGACACCTGAAATAAGATCCAAAATGGACGCCAAAATGCATGTTATGCTTAGAAGTTGGATAAAGTGACTTGAAAACACCAGCAAAACACCAATTATTCAAAATAATAAACAGAAAATGCCTTGTATGATTTCAACAGACACATTTCTCCCCAAATTAGAGTGTTAGCATGCTTAAAATCCCAAAGAGTGCCCATACTGAGATCCCAAATGACTGCCAAAATATACTTCTATGCGTAAAAAATGGGTTAAAACGACTTTCAAACAGCATCAAAACACCAATTATTCAAAATAATCAATGGGAAATGTGTCTATTTTAATCCTCAAAGCTGTTTTCCATTTATCATTTTCAATAAATAGAATGGTGCCCATGCTGAGATCCAAAATGGCTGTCAAAATACACTTCATATAGAATATACAATGGTACATATTTACGTTGTTAAGAGGAATATGGTAAAGTAGTTAGAGTTGATGAACGTATGGGCTAACCCCAGCTTTAAACTATTTCAATGGTTACGCTACTCACACTTTCGCATCTTTCAAACTTTTTGCGGCTAGCATGCGTTGCACGGATGTCTGCCCAACGGCCCACAATGCCAACATGTTGACACCATTCCCGATTACAACCGATGGAAATGACATGTGGGCAGTCAGGTCTTTCGGAAACCTGTGTAACAAATAACATATACATGGAGTAAGATAATTAGGAAACATGGTATCTAAATATTACTGCGTGTGCAGTCAGATCTTAACCCGACGTTGGATACTTAAGAAAAGCATAAGAACTAATTGAGATAGGGGCGTGAACTTTCCAATATTTATAAACCCCTTCTGGAAAAACCTTCACTATCTAGGATGCCACCTACGGCAAATCTCAGAAGTGAATCAGTCGGAACTCAGAATTAGACCGCTGATGACGGTACGTGATTGGTATCACTGAAAGTATTCGGGTCAAAAATTAAGTGCTGTTGCAAAGTTTTAAACTTTTTCTTTGTTCTCGGTCAGATATCGACTCTGGTCGACTTTACCGAGTAATTGTGTAGATGTAGATGTAGATGTAGATGTAATAATTGATAATTATACTACTTTCCTATTCACGCTGAAAGTACCGTATATCCGGGAACTTTTGCGCAATCGACCATATTTATGCGCACAACGTAAGATATAGTCGTTTGCGCAAAATGCCCGTATTTGCAGTACTTTCAAGATGCATTATATGGGACATACGAAAGTGGTCTATAGTAATATCTTATAAGGAAACCTGAAAAGGTGACCTCAGATCATTTTTGGAAAGACAAAAGCTTTAACGTGCAATCAGATCTTTAGAAAATCTGAGAACTATTACTTGCAATTAGATCCTTCTCTGAGATCTAAATCTTACTTACGAAAATATATCTAATCGGTCCTCTTCCTTATTGAATTCCCAGATATAGGCGAATCCTCCCGCTTCGATACAACCCATTGAAAGAACCATGATCATTGTACCGAACATGACACAAAACATAATGACATCAGTCCAGATAACGGCCTTCATGCCGCCCTGTAACAAAAATACGTGAAAAATGTTTTAAGTTGTATGTATATATATTGGCTATATGCTCCCGAACACCAAACATGATGACATCTGTTTAAATAACGGCCTTTTATAGCGTTCCTTTTATGCAACCCTGAAATAGAAATTGCTAGAATCGAACAGTATTTGTGACCCGTCATATCGAAAGGTACCTTAAGGTCGGCAAAATCAAAATTGATTTTTTGGTCTCATCTGAAAGCTGAGATTTTAAGCTTTAAAATGGCAATTTGATTTTGGTTATTGGATGTTCGGTTGTGAAGTTACACCCAAATTGGTAAAAGGCATCGGACTGATTCGGAAAACTATAGTTCTGAGAAAGTCGAGTTTAAAGTTTTTGTACTTAGTAAATCTTGAATGGAGAGATGATTTTTAGCTTGGTTTTTAATACATTTTTCTTGGTTTTGGATGTTGGAACCTGATTAATATGATAGAATACACTTCAATGATAACCTTTCTGATGAAATTAGCAATTCGACCTTGGACGTGATTTTTGACTATGCTTAGCTTCAATGGCCCGTATCTCGTAATGTACGATGCCGGTATTAAGGTACCTTTCGATATGACGATCCACATTTGGTGGCGTGTGCTCTGACGGAATTGCTAATCAAGATCAGCATGAGATATAGGCCATTGGCGACAGTACAGTAGACATGACTAAGTTTCAAATTCCTGTCGAAATTGCATG
This sequence comes from Ophiothrix spiculata, assembly GCA_000969725.1. Taxonomy (NCBI): domain Eukaryota; kingdom Metazoa; phylum Echinodermata; class Ophiuroidea; order Amphilepidida; family Ophiotrichidae; genus Ophiothrix; species Ophiothrix spiculata. The sequence continues at coordinate 124,200 of JXSR01S019913.1, read as the reverse complement.
TTTTTATATGTTGGCTATTTAATTTTTCAACTTGGTAATGTAAAGACTCAAAATTATGTTCCGTCACTACCAAAAGGGCACAAACCGTCCTACGCAATTGCTCTCGTCATCGATAGGACGAAATGCCTTAAATAAAAAATGACATGTGTCTGTATTTACTTACCAGTGACGTGTACACCGTGCAAACACATCCAGTAATCAGAATAGTCTTCCATACTTCAAAGCTGGTGACTGGAAAAGAAGAAAATTATACCTTGATATAAAACTTGTTACGGAACTCCTTATGTGACTTTGTAAAACACAAAAAATACGCTAATTCTAGTACGGAGCCCCTAATGTGACACTGTAAAAAATAAATTTGCTAAAGAAATAACATATCAAAGTAATATTTTTGGCCATTTAGTTATGAACAAGACAACTGCAAACCAATCGTCATTTTTTTTTCAAATCTATTTGGAACATATGCAACCATTTTACCTTCCGTTATCATGGTTATAGCGGAAATAGAACATGTTATGTGCCTCTTCTTAATTTCACGCTCCAACGTTATCACGTTAATGATAAAATTTCGGAATAAGCACCATTGAAGATTAGCAGAAGACCCTGGTAGAATTTGAGTACAATTCTAGAACAAATCGAGTGCAATTCTAGTACAAGATTAGAATTTGCACATTTGGAACATCATTCGAGTACACTATTTAAGTACAATTATATAGCACATTGCACTTAAAGTGTACTCGAATGATGTTCGAAATGTGCACATTCCAATCTTGTACTAGAATTGTACTCGATTTTCTCCAGGGGAGTCTACAAAGAATAATATTGTTGTGTGTCTTACCTGCTTCTATAGCTAATGCAGGTGAATACATCACAATGGCCATGTAAAATGCTGTCTGGAAGAAAAACACGCATGCGCCAAGAATCCGAACCTTCATGTCAAAACGCTGATCCAAGTACTGTGAAAGAATAAGGTATGTACCGTATTTTAATTTGATGTCATTTTCAGCGACAGGAAATATAAACATAAGCCATGCTGGACTACCCTGGTCAAATAACCTTGCGGCGAGGTTACGATGTGTTTACGGCGTCAATTCACCAGACGCCGATTGGACACCCACCGGTGTTCGGACGGTGTCCGTGAGCCGTAGCTAGACGCCCGAAGCATGCCGTAAGAATTTGATTCCGAGTTAAGACCTTGCGGTTTGTATACGATGTCTGCAGTTATGGTCACATAACCCCCGGTGTCTGACCGGGCATCGCAATCATTCACCGGTGTCATACCGATGTCATATACCGGCGTTGCGGGGTTGCGGCTTCTGTGACCAGTCCGTACTCACTATGTCCATAAGCATTTAATGGCTTTGTAATTGTTAATGGTATACTATATATATTTCCATAACTAATATTTATACATGTAGTTCAAAATAACAAAATTTCAATAAAATCGGATCATTCAAAGTGATTAAAATTATGTCATTTATGACAAAATTGCGTAGATTCTTAATTGATGGCCCTAAATTGATAAACCCCTGTGTATAAGCAATTTGCACTTTGGACCGCCGAAATTTTGCACCGTCGGGGTAGGGCCTACGCTGGGCTCCGACGTCCTATCCCCCGCAGTCTGAGCCATTTAGCGAAGCGCCGACATGCATCGAGAGTACCAACGTATCTATAGTCTGAGACTGTCACCAAGAATTATGTTCTCATCAAGTTTATTTCCTCGGCTCAAATTAATAATATATCTCGAAATCATCTCGTAACGTCTACTTCTTACGTTCTATTCGTTTATTCCATCCTACCTCATATGCACTCGTTATATCTAGTCCATAAAACACAGGAATAAATACAAATATGATGATTGGATAGACGAAAAGACTGGAGAAAAGACTACTCATGTAAATGCCGCCATTGATGTAGATCTCCGCTGGGTCGCCAAGAAGTGTCAATGGTGAAACGAAGGACGCCAGAAGGGTCATTGCTACTGGTAGACTGAGTACACTTCGATTTGCAAGAAGGTATCTGGAAATATTAATAAAGGATATCTCTTTAACAAAGGATATCTCTCTAACATGGATATCTCTCTAACAAAGGATACCGTATCTCTCTTACATAGGATATCTCTTTAACAAAGAATATCTCTCTTACATAAGATGTATCTCTAAACTAAGATATCTCTTTAACAAATGATATCTTCAAAGGTTGCATGTCTAACAAAGAATATATCTCTTACATAAGATATCTCTTCAAATGATATCTTTCTTAATATACGGCATCTCTTTAACAAAGGATGTCTTTTTAACGTAGGATATCTCCTTATCATAGGATACCTCTTTAACAAAGGATATCTCTTACTACGTTGCACCGATTTATCGGTAACCGATTAATCGGCACGATTCTGAATCGGTATCGGTAAAAACATCAACATACCTATTATATCAACCGATTTTTAACTAAGAGACTCATTAATCTAACCCTATTGTGCAGAAATACATAGAAAACATTCTTGTACAATTAACAACATGCTAATTAAAATCACGAAATTTCTGAAAACGTCATCATAACATGACGACGCACTTTATTTTTTTTTTTACTTATATGATCAATCATTTAATGATGATGTTATTAGACAAGATTGGAAAAACAATTTTAGCGCTAGTAAGTTTTTCATAATCAAGTAGCATGATTTCGTAATTGCGTAAGTCAGTATAGACACTGGCTTAGGAAGCGGGGGGCACGGGGGGCCCCACCGGAGCTTTCATACAACCCCACAAAAAGCATAAAATGCAGTAAAAGCCTATAGCTGGGGGATATCTCTCTTACAAATTATATCTCTTTAACGAAGGATATCTCTTAAACAAAGGACATCTCTATATCAAAGGATATCTCTTTAACAAACAAAATCTCTTTATCAAAGGATATCTCTTTAACAAAGGATATAGTATATCTCTTTAACAAAGGATATATGTATAACATAAGATATCTCTTTAACAAAGGATATCTCTTTAACAAAGGATATCTCTTTAACAATGGATATCTCTTTAACAATGGATATCTCTTTAACATAGGATATCTCTCTAACATAAGATATCTGTCTACAAAGGATCTTAACAAAGGATATCTCTTTGACATAGGATATCTACGGAAGCGTATAGTGACCATACAAGTTAGATAATACTGAGATAAATAGCTTACCATTTAGAGAATAAAAGATAAGATTTTTTGTTTTGCCTGTCATCTATCGTCTCATAATGGATGGGCGTACATTATTTTGAGTAATGGGTGCCCCCGCAG
>JXSR01S019913.1:95711-108065 GCA_000969725.1 Ophiothrix spiculata | reverse complement strand
TCCATGGTTCACAATTGCCGCGTATGTGTTATTCTTTATGGCGTTTTCACCTGACATATTCCTCGCTTTTTTCACTTCTTCTGTAAATTATCCTGGTCAAAATTGTAGTTATTTGTAATTTAGATTGTCCACTGCTTGATTTTAGACACAGTTTTTCACCAAGCTTGGTTAAATTTCGCAAAAATCTGTATTTTTCTGCTGGAGATATCGAGAGACAATCCGTAGTCCGCTGACGATATCGATTTCGATATTTTACAGACATAAATAGTCATCTACTGTATATCCCACTGAAAACACCACTTACCCCTTCCCACCCTAGGGGAATGATTTTTGTGTCTTATATGAGCTTCTCTGTGGTAGTTAATATTATTAATGTTGCAAAGCACAAAAGCTTTGAAATCACTTCTTTTTCAAGTATTTCCCAGTATTTCCCACTTTAGCCAAAATCTGCTTGGTGGTATTTACCGGTAAATACCGGTATTTCCCGCCCTGGGAAATACCGGCCAACCTTGCTTGAAAACGCTTTTAGATAGTCACATTCCTTCATGTTATGCTGTTTTTACAATTAACCATTTTTGATCAAAATCTAACAGTAGGGGCCTATTGCTTTAAACATTGATTGATTTATAGAATAATTATTCTCTCTAAATGGGTTTTAAAAAAACGAGTATAAAATATTACTTACTTTAGAAAAAGAGCATTTATAAATTAGTCCAAAAATAGTGTAAAGCCACTTAAAAAAAGTTGCACATGTTCATGTGTTGGTTAGTCCATTCAGAGGAAAGAGGAGTTTAGGTAAACATTACTTAAAATGTATTGTAATTCACTTGTTTGAAGTCAACTTTACTCTTTTTGAATGAATATTTAGTAGAAAGAGCAAAAGAGTAAACTGTGCACTCAAAAAGGAGTAACATTCATTTTAAGAGAGTGAATGTCTACTCTGTGAAGACTTATGTGGAGAACAATCTATATGTTCCAAGATTTATGTATTTTATCAATTGGCAAAAAATCCCCCCACCTGCTTATTATCAATTTTTTCTCATTTTTATTTTTTGGAACTTGCACTTAACAAAGGGAACAGATAACTGTTGCCAAATAAGGTAAAAAAAATGACCAAAATGGGTAAACATTAAACAATGAATTTTTGACCTTATTTTTAATGAAAATAAACCATAAAAATAAAAAATAAAAACATCTGTCCAAATGCCCCTAAAATGTGTTTTTTTCTGAGATTTTTTCAAAAAATGGTCACAAAATCAACATCCCCATCATGTCCTTGTGAAAATTCCTTTTTAAGAAAATGTATACTTTTATTTACTGTAATCAATTTGTTAAAAGTTATGGTACAAAACAAACTTTCAAAAACATGAAATTGAGAAAATCAAAACTACCGGTATAGTTAATTTTTTGAACGAAATAAATAATTAAAATTAACACTTATTTATGATCAGTAGTATAATAATGGGGCTAGCTTTTAATTTAATTTTTGAGTAATGTGAAAACAACTTTTATAGTTGAATTTCTATTTTCCTGTAATGAAAAACGTGCATTTCTAATATCATCTTTTATGATTTATAAGGCCAAAAAAATAAATTGGTTGGTTGTCCTCCACAACTTTTTTTGAGCAAGTGCGGGCGGGCGAATTTTTTTTTTCAAATGCAAGTCAAAGTTACAGCCAATTATGGCCTCTACAAAGATGCAAAAAGTCGACTGTACCGAAAATCGCTTTATACAAGTTTAAAAACAGTATTAAAATGGAAACAAAATGAAAAGAACAACTTTAATAATATTTTCAAAAAATCAAAATTCTCAAAAAAACTTTTTTGGAAATCTGAAAATTAGGCGCGGTATACTTTTGTACAGCAAAAACTTTTTTCCAGTTTCAAAAAATAGGGGCGGGCAGTCGAGGACAACCAAACAACTTTTTTTTTTTTTTGCCTAATGGTGATTATATTAAATGATATAGGCCCTACAAAAAAGGAACATTCTCTTTTTTGAAAAAAAAGGGTTGGAATTAGCTGAGCGTTTATTAAGCTAAAGATGCATTAAAATGTAATACCAGTTCTGTTCAATGTTAACACAAAAATTTAAAACCCTACAATTTATTTCAACTTCATGTAACTTTTTGAATTTACAGAACCTTTACCTGTTATAAAATTTGACAATGAAAGTAATTTTGAGAATAGGCATGTAAATGTTACTATTTTTTCCAGAGCACCTTTAATTAGCAATTATGATTTATAATCAGTTTATCCAACAAATGATTCAGATTTTACACTGATACATTATTTGTGAGCAAATGATGCACCTGTCAGCTGTTTCTCAATTCCCCAGGTACTGGGGTATCTGGGTACTAGCAAAGTATGGTACTTGACAGGATTGTCTGGGGACTTTGTGCAGTGGAGTTGTCCGTGTCAACATGTAAACAGCTGTAAGGGGTTACGTCTGTGGACCTTAATATGACCATTTGGGCTTGAAATTGAGTCAGGAACTAGACGAAGATTTCTTGAGGTATTTTGGTCGGAACTTAGTTTAAAATATGCCCTGTTCTGCAGGGATGTTGGTGGATATTGGTGGGGAATTAATCAGCTTAGCGGTAATAAGTATGGCCGGGTTCTACCAAGTTGCCGCTGGGGGACTTTGAAACAATTGACAGATCTTACACCATCTCAGAGGACCAGTATTTCAATATAATTTAATCCATAAGCACATGTCCATGTTTTTTTTTGAAAACTATATTTATTTATTTATTTTTCAGGCTGTCCTTGAAAACGCCAGACCTGATGCAACTAAAGCAGTATTCCTTGTCACAGACGGCTATTCCAATGGAGGGGATCCACTCCCGTATGCCAAAACTCTTCGGCAGAGTGGCGTGGAGATCTTCACGTTTGGGATCAGAGATGGCAATGTTCAGGAGCTTCTTAGTATGGCTTCTGAACCGCAGAATGAACATTGTTATATTGTGGATAATTTTACGGAATTTGAGGCATTGGCACGTCGTGCACTGCACCAAGGTAAATTTTGAAATCTTTGTTCACCAGTCTCTATTTTTCCCAATTTTTGCATCTGCTCAAAATTATGAAAGCTTTTATTTTTGACCAGTCATGAAAACTCATGAAAAATAGTCAGATCATTGACAAAAAAACCTTTCCATCCATTGAGATACAACAGGGGCCAGGGCTCAGTCACTTTACAGTAACCTCAGACAATACGGCAATTTGCCATGGGTGCCCCTATACCGTTTGCCTTGGTGCCGTAAACACCTGAATACAGCTTAGCCTTGGTGCCCTTTTAAAATGGGCTAGAATTGCCTGCCTGCCCTAAAACCTTATTTTGAGCCGTGCACAAATGGTGTTAGGGCAGATTTAGGTGGGATTCTGCCAGTACCTGGTGAGACCACTTGCAGGAGTCAAATGTAGTCTGAATCTTTTGAAAAGTCATCACTGTCATAATTTATTTGGCCATATAATAAGTAGGTTATAATTGAGTCCCAAAATTTTCTGGTAAATATTTCACTCTGCGTAGAGTATTTTTGGTAGGAAACGCTTTGTCAGAGATCGTCATCCTTCAGGGTTGATATTTAGGTTCAACATTTATATACAGAAGAGCCTAATACATGTATGCATTACAGTGTGTTGTACCCCTGACTGTTCACTTCCCCATGTCCACTCATAGCTAGGGGTGGGCAAAGTGTCAGTTTACTCACCCTTGGAATTTTGTTTTTGGGAGAAATTTTGAAGGCAAGGTAGAAAAAAATATGGTCAGATCAACGTAAATGAAGTAAAGCAGATTTTTTGTTTGGGTAATTTTAATCTCCTTTATTTGTTAAAGGATATTTACTGCATTTGTTGTAAGTTTGGAAGTTTTTTAACTTCCATTCTAGACCCAGGTCTTCTCAAATAGCGGCCCACGGGCCAAATCCGGCCCATGAACTACTTTTATTTGGCCCTTTGATCGCCTCTGGAATACAGAAATATATAGGAAAAACATTAAAAAAGGTCTTAATTTGGCCCTCCAAGATGTATTTTTGAACTGGCGTTTGTCCTTCATGGCCCGCCAACAAATTTAATTGAGAACCCCTGACATAGCCTTATTTTTGAAAAAAAAACCACCATTTGTTAGTTTGGTTTTCAGGCTGAAGGAACCTGAACAAATTTTAACAAAATTCTTTAGTGCTCAATTCCTGATAGAGAACAATGATTGCATTTAAAAGCAAATTCAAAATAATATCATTTGATAACCATTGTTGTTATATTTCAGATCTTCATATTGGAGACTTTGTTTTGGAGAGCCGTGATAAATGTTCTACTCTATGTCCGGAGCAAAATCAATGCTGCGACATCATGGCGACGTGCCGTTGTGGTACCCATACCGGGCAGTATGAGTGTGTGTGTCCCCCTGGTCACTATGGCAATGGATTGAGAGGAGGGTGTCAACGTGAGTATAGCAATTGACCAGCCAGGGAGGGGGGACTCATATATTATTGCAAAATCAATGCTGCGACATCATGGCGACGTGCCGTTGTGGTACCCATACCGGGCAGTATGAGTGTGTGTGTCCCCCTGGTCACTATGGCAATGGATTGAGAGGAGGGTGTCAACATGAGTATAGCAATTGACCAGCCAGGGAGGGGGGAACCCATATATTATTGCAAAATCAATGTTGCGACATCATGGCGACGTGCCGTTGTGGTACCCATACTGGGCAGTATGAGTGTGTGTGTCCCCCTGGACACTATGGCAATGGATTGAGAGGAGGGTGTCAACGTGAGTATTGCATACCTCTGGGTGGGGTTGACTAATCAGGCCCTCTGGGGACAGAGCATTTTTAATAGGTTAGGTACATGAAATTGTAATTAATTAATAATTGAGAAAATAAATTTGTTGCCAAAAGTCATCGCATGTGTATATCCACCTGTAATGATGTGGTATAATAGCTCAAACACATTTAATAACATAAATATGAAATATGGGATTTGTCCAATAACAAAGTACAACATTACACAACCAGTTTCCTCCTAATAAAGATCCTATGTAAACCGTGAATTCAGCAGAACTACACACAGGTCCTTCAAAACTACTCTGAAGTGCAACTACCCCATGACTATCCTTCTGAAAAGCCTATGTAGCTTTGCAACTGCCTACTGTACTGTAAACCAATTATGCACAAGTTACTAAGTGCTGGAGATGCAAAGGGAACTGTACTGGTCGCTTGCCACCGATGGAAGAATACTATTTTGCGATATTGAATTAATAGTCCTTCAGAAGAAAATGGCTGTGTATATTTTGTGGTATAATTACAGAAATTTCTAAATCATATCTGAAAAAAAAATAGATAAAAATTTTCCGAGTGTTTCAAAGGATAGGTATAGCACACTGTGTGGCAACAAAAAGTATACATGTGCAATAGAAGAATATTGCTTTAAAGTCTAGAGATATTTCTACTACTTGATTAATGCATGCAGCCAGGAGGCGGATGTTTTGCAATATTTATTGATATAGAGATCAAATCAGGGTCAAGGTGACAGAGTTATCTTACATGTATCTCATGGCAGAAAGTGCTTACAACCTTGCAAGCTGTTTTTTTTTGCTACATGTATTCAAAATGTAAATGATCTGGAATATAAGTACTTCAGTAACCTTTTATAATATTTCTTTAGTACCGGGTATATTTATTTCTTAAAAGTCTAGCGGAACAGTGCAGGACTCATAATCAGAGGTTTGTGAGTTTGAGCCCTAGTAGTGCCAGTGTGTTGTGAACCTAGGCAAAACACTTTATCACACTTGCCTCGTCAACCCCAGTGTTATTGGGGAGCTGTTATAATGTATATTACGATTTTAAGTGCAGATAACGAGTGCACTACTGCCTTGTAGCACCGCTAACTGATGCGATATGATTGTGACGATTTCCAGATGCCAGCAATAGGCAGCTGCACTTTGAGATCGTTAGGTTATTAAGCGCAATATAAAAGCGTGCATATTATTATTATTATTATTAATATTAATATATAAATACTGGTTTGCAAAACATTGTTACCTTTGTACATAATGTTAGGGCACAGATTATCAACTATAGTTCTTATCTATTTCTATACTCGTCAAAGCCATATATTAGCATCTAGACAAGGGTCTTATGATAAAAAGAAGACTTGTTTTTCGGTACACCATATTGTGGACACTAAGCAAATCAGTAATTTTAATTATTAAAAGCCACCAATGTCTTTGACTAGGAACCAATATACCTGCTAGATAAAGCTAGGGTCAACCCAAGAAAACTTTGACATCATGACAGAAGAACAGTTTGGTTTCTTTCCATCTAGTTTACAGCTTGCCCATCAACTCAGAAGCTTTACCACATAATAGCTCTGGTTCAAGTGTTATATTACCATTATTACTCCTTTGCTCTTCTAAATACTCTTATCCCCTCCCTATTGTTGACCAAATTGATTGAGTTTTACTCAGGAAGACATTGAACTATATATATCTAGAATTCTGATGGCAAAGACCACCCATTTTGACTGTTAAGTACCAATTATCCTTTTGCATTTGCTGAGGGCAATTTCAAATTCAAGGTAGACCTTGTATTTCTTGAACCAATATGTATATTGAAATCAACTGGACCAATTGTAATCATGTTGAATTAGCTCAGGTTAAATTGGTGGTATATTTTAGTTAGTGCAAGTTGAGCTGCAAGGCCAGAATCAGCACAAATATGTATTTAGAATTGAAAATTAAGCTCCTCAGAGCTACCACAGGAGGGATTCAGGAGGAATCAGTATGTGCCACTAGTTTCATGACCCTAATTATGTCAACAAAAAATAATTGTTTGATTGGCGTAACATAGAAAAAAAAATAGGGTAGGTAGGTCAGATTTTTTTTTTTAAATATTTTTTTTGAATTTTTTAAGTCTATGTTTCAAATACAAGAACACAAAATATATGGCACATATACAAAAACATCTTCACTTTTTCTGTAACACATCTTTTATTTGTCATTTTGAACGTCCTGCAAGCCATATCTTGGGCTCCCATGAATCGATTCCCATCAAATTTGGGATTTGGAGGTTTTTTACCATGCTCAAAAAAATAAAAATATCTAGGGTCGGTGGTAAAATTAGGGTAGGTCGGGTTACGTCAATCAAACAAATTTTTTTTAGGCCTTATGTTATGCTCTGATAGAAGTGCAAGCTGAGCTGCAAGGCTAGGATCAGTACAAGGAAAAGTTAACATGGCAGTCTCTTTCTCTCTTTTTTAATTACAGCTTGCCCATCAGGAACCTACAAATCGGAAGCTCTACCAGGAGGGATCAGTACGTGTCACAAGTGCCCTGATGCCAATCATGTTACACCACTCGGAAGCGCTAGCAGCAGTCAATGTCAATGCAGTGATGGGTTCAGGAGTAGGACAGAGGGGAGCCAGTGTGAGGGTAAGTTGCCCAGCATGGGGCCGCTCGAAGAAAAAGTGTTACACATGCCTGTCAGAAAAACGTTGAAAAAGGGTCGAATTTTGGCCCATTGGCTTCGTCGACGACTTTAGATAAAGGGTTGTCTTTTCAGGGTAACTTTCGACATTAAGGGTCGTCTTTTTACCTTATCTGCAACTTCAGGTTCACTTTTTCGCCAGCTATTCTAAAATTCCAAGAAATACTGCAGAAAATTAAAGGCTTCGGATGTATTATATATGCATGTTTTTTATGGCAGAAAATAGTGTGTTACGCCCTTGAGGGTCCATATCAGTGTGTTACGCCTTTAATGGGTTAAATGTTCCATACGCCATTTACGGGTCAATTTGATTATATTACGACATTTAGGGGTATGATTTCGGATATTTACGCCATTAAGGGTTGGAATTTGCTGTACATAATTATGACATTTAGCTACTCTGACGAGTGACAAGCATGCGTACCACTTTTTTCTTCGAGCGGCCCCCAGGGTTAAGTTAGTCACCTAAAAATGGGTCTAGGGGCCGCACATACCACCTTTGTAGCTGTGCCCTCCCTGGGATCATTGACTACTTAGAGTTCAGCATGGTATAAATGTAGCGCATCTTACTCCAATCAAAGCAAGACAGAGCATTAATATGAAAACCAAGTTCTTGAATTTGTCAAAAAAGTCATATACAATGGTTGTCCACCAGGGGTCAAAAATTTTGTCCGCATATGAGCATGTGGACTTTGAAATTTCAATCATCTCTATATGCCTAATTATTTATGCTAAAAATCCACCAATCAGTAATAATACAGTATGCAAATAATTTTGATAGAATTAAAAGCACCCAGTTTACTCAAATTTGGTGCTTTTTGAACAAATTTCTTCAAATACATCCAATTTAGGTAAATTAGGTGTTTTTATAGGCTTATGTAATGGAAAACCATGCAATGACTATATCAATAACTGTAAAAAATACCCAAATGAAGGCATATACACGGACACATTGTCAATGCAAGGATCCTTCCCGGGGGTATAGCTAGATGGAATGATTGCAGATCATCAGCATTGTCCATGATTCATATATTTTATGTGGCTCACTAGTTTGGTTACAAGCTAGTGCTGTTTAAAACAATTGAATGACACATAATCCTTTTTCCACATGTATTGTGGCTGCTTTCTAGTTGCTCAGCCTTGAGTTAGGCCTACCCACAAGATGAGCTCAACAAGTTCAAGAATGATCAAGGGTTGTTCTTTCAAATAATGTCAGAAATCTGACTGCATGACCAGCAGGTCATAGTTTTGAGTTCGCCATACTATGTTTGTAAGTAAGCCTTGATCTTTTTAGGCCTATACAACTTAATAGCAAGTCATCAAGAGGGATAATAGTTTACTTCACAGCAATTTTATTTTGCACTGTCATAGCTTTTAAGTAAGTAGACTTATACATATTTAGAAAAGAAAACACTAGTACTGATGACGTTCACTTTTGGCTAAAAATCAAATATTTTGAACAAATAGGAAACTGTGAAAAGGTTAATTTTTTACCATACTTTATATAGTCCTCCCTAAAAATGTTGATCTTGTCCATATCCAGATTCCTCTCATAATCCCTGTGAGCACTAATCAGTGTTGTTACTAAGCAACCACAGTCTGAGGCTTTCAGTCCGACCAAAGTTTTCACGCATTGACTGCACTCATTTTGTGCTTATACAGGGTGTCCCAATAAACATTGTGCATGGGAATAGAGTTGATTTTCTCAGAAGTTTTTCAGACTAGCTTCTTAAAACTTATATCACTTTAAAGACCATGCCTTTTTTTTTATCACTGTTGAAAATTTAAGCGAATCCATCGATGCAAACCAGTGATATCGTTAATTTTGTCAGCATGTATCATTTTCCTTCTGCACAAGGGGAATCCCTATGGTGAAGCATTAAACACAAATGTTGAAAGGATTTACACATTGATGGTTGATTAAATGACAATGAAGTATGAGCCTATGACAAAGAAGTGAATATGACAACGGAGAAGAATGTTTTGTCGTTAGAGACATGGAAAGCAGAGAAGAAGGTGTATCAACTATCTAGAAAAACAGGTTGAAGGTCGCTACAGGTCGCTAATGACCAGAAATTACATAAAAACATTTTATAATTTTGGGAAGCAATGTGGGCAACCAACTTTATTCAAAGATATCTTGTATATAAGAAGACTTTTAGGGTTTGTGTGATGTTTAAGCAGTTTTTTATCTTTATAATCTAATCCTAATAATGAATCTAGAGTCGTTGCGTGTGATGTGAAATAAGACAGCTTTCTGTTTAATTTGTTTTTGGTAAATTTATTGAAGAATAGAAGTAAGGTACGTGGTGACTGTTTTCATTGTTAATTACTCAAGCGTCAAAGGTTTGTATGAATCCTTTCAAAGATCTTTGGTAACATTCTTAACAGCTAGCATTTCCCATTGTGCTGAAGGAAAATGATACAAGCTAACAATATCAATCATATCTCTAGTTTGCATCGATGGATTTTCTTGAATTTATCAACAATGATAGACAAAGACATGAACTTGAAAGTTATATGTGTTTTAAGAATAAAGTCAGGCAAACTTCTGAGAAAATCAGCTGTATTCCCATGCACAATGTTTACTGGGACACCCTGTAGAAATACTGAGACATGGTTTGGTGCTTAGAAATAACTGGGCTCTTTACAAGATCTATTGAGAATGGTTTTGTTAAATAGACACAGCTAGGACTCTGACCAACAAGTTATTATTTTTAGCTCTTGTACCAAAATGGTGTTAAACCTTTCCTATTGTAGGACTTTCATACAATCTACTGAGGTATATTTTGCGGCAGGTTTTGGGAGTGAAGCTTTGATATTTGCTTTCATTCAGTTAAAAAAGAATCATCTTGTTTAGGCTTTTGCCATGGAAACCCAACATGGTACTTGGTACCAAGTAAGCTAAAGAAAGTTTATCTTCAACTGGGCTGTAAGATGTTTTTAAATTCAGTTTTTTGAATGCAGGAGGAAGACCAGAGTACCCAGAGAAAAACCTGCGGAAGCAAGCATGGACTGAAAACCAAATGCACATAAGCGCCGGGCTGGGAATCAAACTGGGGATCACATTGGTGCAAAGCGAGGGAACTACAACTGCGCTTACCCACTCCCCCAATGATCATGAGTAGCCTTTGAAGTATAGAGCCAGGACTGTGACTGGCAAGTCAAAATTTTGAGTCTGTTTACCTTTAACACTTAAAGGGGCATTGGACAAAATTTTGAAATTTTGTTAGTTTTGTAATTTTGTTAGTTGATGATTTACTCTTCCTATGTTAAAAAATAACAGTCAATTACCAGATATCAGGAAAAGTTTGATCAAAACCTTCAAAAAAGTCAAAAATTTGAATTTTATTTTATTTGTTGATTTATGGTATTCTATATTTATTGATGCTATACAATGAGAAAGAGCCAAAGATTTGTTTATAAAACATTCCTTTCACATCATAGATTGCAGAAAAATCAAAATAAATTTGGAATTTTCATTAGATCTCCTGGAAAGGCAATTTTTAGAAATTCAATTATATATAGAGGGCAGTATTTATCGTTGTCGACAATGATAATTAGAAATAAGGGAATATCTAAATATTTTGATATACAGGGTTTGAATTTGACAATGAAACTTTGCAAGCTGTCATTATAACCGCTAATACTTCAAATGATGCAAAAATCTCAAAATGTTTAGGGAAAAATTTGGGGATGATGCTAAACTTGTCCAATGCCCCTTTAACTGCATAAGGTACCACACACTTCCGTTAGTGCATAAGGGGGAAGGGAGGGAGTTCCATGGTACCCCCCCCCCCTTATAAAAGCCATTTTCCCACCAAAAATTTTAATAATTTTTACACCAGATTAGTGTACCTATATATGGTGTAAAAATTTTAATAATCTTTACACCATATATAGGTACACTAATCACAACCATATTTCAGGAAAAAAATATAAAATACACTTTGTAGTTTCAAAATGGAGGCCAAAAAAACAATTTTCGTTTCGCGACATCTTGATCTCAAAATTTGAAAAACACCATCCTGAAAGAATTGTTTTAGCACCTCCCAAAATGCTAATTTATGCTAATTAGCTCAAAAACGACATGGTCGATTTCTATTTCTGTTTCGCAAAAAGAAGCGCAACTACTATTAAGGTAATTAAAAAAATTAACAGCCCAAAATGTTGCAGCATTAAAATGCGAGAACCGAAAAACCAAATGTAGGTTAAGTGTTAAAATAGGCCTGTGCAATATAATTAGAATCCACTGCATTTTCCCTGCATGTTTTGTAATAGGAACATAGCTATGACTCAAGCCTTCACACAAAATGCGTGGTTTGTCATTTTATAAAAACAGGAGATCATAATTTGAATTTTGAGTATATACCATACCCAATTGGTGTCAAAAACCTTGTAATTCCTATTATAAATCAGTTTTACAGTTGTTTTAGCCTTGACTTATAGGCCTACACAGATGATGAATCAAGTTGAATAGGATCAATTGTTGGTAATATTTTGGGTCATATACATTGACCTCGATCACCCAATAGGTGTGCTTGACCCATTTTCGACTATTATGCTATCTGCTTTTACGTGTGTTTTGTGGTATCTGTTCAGTCATGTATCTTTAACTGTCAGGCTTATACACAACATAGATACGTCAAGTTTGTGAAAGATCACTTTATGTAATGTCTCAGGGGCTTTTTTGCAGGTTATAATGTTGGACCTCATCGTACTATGTATGCCACTTTCATTACACATTTTGCTTTATTTAGCTTCCTCAAAATCCCTGGGTAGTTAATATTCTTGCAAAAGATACATGTCGTCATGTGAGTGCAAGAAAGTCGTATCTGCAATGGCTGCCTTATGTAATATTTATTTAAATCTTAT
>JXSR01S019913.1:73533-91800 GCA_000969725.1 Ophiothrix spiculata | reverse complement strand
CTAGTCACTCGAGTAGTGTCACGTAGTGTGCTGTGTCACTAGTCACGCGAGTAGTGTCACACAGTGTGACACAAATGAACTTACACCCTTTCATTCATTTGCGGTCATTCTAATTTGAGAATTCCCTTGGCTTCCCGGGTTTGTTTTTCGTAAATGTTTACGTGATATGGGTCTGCTCCTGGCTATAAAAATGAAAAGTCTTTACCTTCTTTTAAATCGTCTATTGTAACTAAGATTTCTTCACATAAGTAAAACTTTGAGTTATGGCCCTTGTACCATTTTTGTAAAGTCAAAAAAAGTTCAATTTCAATATCATTAAAGCATTTTAGTAATTTCAAAAATAAGTTCAAATTGCAGAAATAATTTCTTTTAATCTGCATTTGTTAAGAACCTTAACCAATTATTTTGATAATTTCAGTTAAAAGACTTGCCATTGATTTTAATTGCAAAATAAATTTGAAATCATTGGCAATCAAAAACTCATTTCTATTCCTTCAATGTTGATAATCATGTTAGTTTGACAATTTGTACATGCTGTGCCTATGATTTGTGTATAAATAGCTCTTTTCTCCACATACATGTGGGTACGTACAGGGTGTCCCAGAAAAATCTTACAATCTTTGTGTGCAATTTCTTTGGTTTAACGTATAGTCTGAAAGAATATAATAGTTGCACTTTATAGCCCATGAACTGAACTTTTAGGTGCCGTTTGTTTCATTTCAGTCGGTAGTATACAACAAAAGTTATGCTTTATCAAATATTTGGGTTGATTTTTGTCTGGTCCAATTTCATGATTATTGGCCATAAAGTAGTGGTGTTTCCGAATGGAATAAAAATGGGTCATCTTGGAAATTTACCATATCTGTCTTATTTTTACATCAAATTTGTTCATTTTTTTCAGCACAGATAAAAGAGAGCATGTACGTAATAAATGAGTAAACATTTATTACAGTTGAGTGAGTAGATCAATGACAATACCCAATAGAGCTTCATTCAAGGGGAACTTACAAACTCGTGAAATTGGACCAGAAAATTTTACATTCAAATGTTTGACAAAGCATAACTTTTGTTGTACATTACCGATTGAAATGAAATAAATGGTATCTGACGGTATCAATTCATGGGCTATAAAATGCACTCTTTATACTTTTGAACTATCTGTTAAACCCAAGAAAATTCCACACAAAGATTGTAAGGTGTGTTTTTTCTGGGACACCCTGTAAACAAAATATGTTTTATTAGAGGTTCCCAGGGTACACGTGTGGGTATGTTGTAAACACAAGTGACCACAAAAATGTCATCGATGATTGTTTTAGACCAACTGAGGTTACTGTGATTCCCGATTAGATCTCCAAGATTTAAGAGCACTTATTCGGGAAGAAAAGGTGTACATATATGTATAATGTATGAGTTTTATGTGGAGAAATGAAATCCTAGTATCAAAATATGTCAAAAAGGTTGATTGCAATTTGTCATATTTCACAAGTGGTGTGGAAGTTATCCTGCAGGCATGATCGAGATTTTCTAGCTTTTCAGCTGGTTCTAGTTATCTGAATTATTTTATATTTTCCATAAGTTTATTTATCTTAAGCCTATTTTAGGCATCTTTTAACAATTTTATACACTTTTCCAGAGCATTTGTCAGGAAGATGCAAATTCATGCCTGAGTGTGCCTAAAAATGTTATGTTATTGTTTTGTGCATTTCAAAATCATAGTTATCCTATAGGTATATAGCATAACATTAACCCTATAACAGGCCCAAATCTCACTAAATATCACTTCAAAAAATCACAAAAATGCACTTAGTCCAGATACATCACAGATGGGTGTTATATGCAAGGACCAAATCGCTGCCCAGGTATTTACTCAGTGGTGGCTTCACTGGCTTGCTATGGGTATCACTTGTTTGGGAAATGGGAGGTCCCCAGTTTGAATCCTGCATGGTGAAAACATGCATTGTCCACTCTTCCCGTTTTGAGGAGCTAGAAACGGAAAAAGTTAAGAAATCCTTTAGGATTAAGTTTAAATATTTTCGTATCTATTGTCATCATATAGGGTACATATCAGATTCAGAGATTTAAAGAATCTGAAGACAAAGAAAGAATTTTAGAAGTTCAACAGAACTTTCTACACCACACTTATGAAACCAATAATCTGACATTACCTTGACTTTCTACTGAGATAAGATTAAATTCCTGCGGCTATCTCAGAAGTTTCCTAACATGATTGATGATTACAAATTGCTTAGATACCCGGGATGAGGGGGGGGCAGTCCCATTCTGGAGGTGACATGTATGTAAGGGTTAAAAGACCCGCTTTTTCAGCGTCGCTGTCACCCAATGGTCCGTATTTTTTTACAATTGACTGTGCTCTCACCCAAAGACCCCCTAAATTTTTATATTTTTCACTCACCAAATGTCAAATTTCACTCTCAATATGTCGAAAATCATGCTCTCACCTAAAGACCCATCATCTTTTGACCAATGAGCCCTCATATTTTGGTATTTTTCTCTCACCGAATGCCAAAAATCATGCTCTCATCCAAGGACCCCTCGTTTTTTGAGCCTGTGCTCTCACCGTATGCCCCAGCCTGTCGACATCACACCTGTATCCATTTCATATTTGACTGCCCCCCCCCCTCCCCCGGGCTTAGATAGGCCTACACAGATTGCATTTTTGAAATGATAACATGAGGGTATTGATTTGAAATAGATTTATAGCTTATTGTTGTCATGTTGTGTTGAAAATTGAGAATTCAGTAGGCCTATTAATATGTCTACTTTATAATATGGTTTTTAACATCATTCCTAAGAATATGCTTATTAAAGATACATGTTTTAAGGGTACACAAATAAATGGGGCAAAGATCTTTTCCTTATCTTTGTTTGTGTTGCTTTGAATAATGCAAGCAGCCCAATAATTATATTCATTTATTTATTTTATGAAAAAGATGAAACTATATTCCCTTGGCCAAATTTTGTGGTGAAATAAAATAGGTACGTGTCATTATGAGTTAACATTTTAGACCCATATGGTGTGTGCCTTGTCTCATTTTCCATTAAAAATTACACAGACAATAAACTTCGTTCTGCTTAGTAATCATATCAGTGGCCTTGTGTATGGCAGACGATTCCTATGACCTGGAAGCACCAACAATCAACACGTTCATACTTGGTGAGCACTAGGTCATAGGAATATCTGCCGTACACAAGGCACTGATATGATCACTAAGCAGAACGATGTATAATATTGTCTGTGTAGTGCTGCACAAATCAAAACAATGGAAAACAAAGCAAAGCACACGTCATATGGGAACAGCCAATGGATACAGGGCCTAAGGTTTCAAGATTCAATTTCTGACCAAAGCACATATTCTTCAGTCTCTCTTTTTCAAAGAGATATGATAGAAACAGAAAAAGTTAAGAAATCAGTAAGGGTTAATGTTCAATGGACTTTCTTCTATAAAACAACTCCTCAAAATAGATATAATGTCATCCTACACATATAATTATATCACCGATTTTGAATGTATACACATAATATGTCAGAGAGATCTTTGCTTCATTATTGCTTTGACGTCATACCTGTTACCTTTAGCATATTTTTATCTTTTTTTCCAAAAAAATATTTATTCCTCATTTTGCTTTTTAAAAATGTGTATGTTCTTTCTCTTACACAGAGATACAGTGTCCACCATTGCAGCCTCCATCTAATGGCATGTTTGTGACTGGTGAATGTGCCAATACAGTAAATACTGCTTGTGCTATGAGCTGTCTCCTTGGGTATGAGTTAGTTGGTAGTACCATCAGGTTGTGTAATGAATCTGGCCAGTGGACTGGACAAAGAACAAGATGTACAGGTATAGTATGACTTTAATGTAGAAAAATGGTTTAACAAAATTTGGTATTTTGATGGGTTTACTTTAACAGTGTTTCTGCTAAGGCTGTATTTTAATAATAATAATACACTGCATTTATAGAGAGCAAATTACAAAGTTTTTTAAGCGCTTAAAACACAAAAATACAATACACTACAATATTCAGTACACGGTAAATAAAAATGTCTTGAACAATTGTTTGAATTTTTTGGTTGAAGAAGCAGAACAGATGGTATATGGGATAGAGTTCCAGAGTTTAGGTGCTGCAACAGAAAAAGCATGGTCGCCATAGAAAGAGATGTTTTAACACAAGGTCTAGGTTGTAAAGCGAATTGAGATGCAGAACGAAGAGATTTATTGGTTGATAAAGTTAAGAGGTGCATCAGGTTTCTTAAAATTTGTTAGATGGGTATAATACTATTTAGCCAGTTTTCAGCCTAAACTTGTGATTTTGGTGCAAATACCTCTTCAACTTTGTCAAAAATGGTTGAATTGGCACAAGCCCCCAAAACCTTAGGGAACACTTGTCTACTTTTTCAAATTTTGACGCAATTTGGGGCATTTTTTATTTCAAAATAAATTTTTAAAATTGTTAAGAAAATAAGAATTTTTTTGCCAAATTAGTTTTGATTTAGGTGTTACAGATTAATATACATATTCATTCTTTAACCATTTCAATTTTTTCAGTGAAAATGTGTGCTCCCTTGCCTGAACCAACTCATGGCGTGGTAGAGTGTGACCGACCAGATATTTCTGTGGGTACTATGTGTCGTGTACGATGTAATATTGGCTATACGTTGGTTGGATCATCAAGGCGGCGCTGTTTACCTATCGCTCAGTGGAATGGATTACCCAGTGATTGTCGAGGTAATTTAGCAACTGATATTAAACTTTAGCACTGTAAAATTTACAAGAATAAAAACAATTTTGCATGTCTGCTGTTATTTTATGACCATCATGCATACATGGTGGTGGACTAATATATCTTTAACACTTGTTAAAGTTTAACCCTTTGAACCCTGGCCATTCCACATGTTTCTGTACCGCTGACCTGGGCCAACCCAAAAGTTAAAAAACAAAATACAACTCCTAAACTTACTTTGATTTTGATTTCCCTTACTTTACTTTTTCATTTTACAGTAGTCTGAATTGTTCCAATAACCAGCATTCACAAAACAATACTATTTATGTCGACCAACATATTCAACATTTACGTTGCAGGATATGGGCGAAGCCACATTTGTTGAAAATTGCGATCAAATTTACAAAAATATGAGGAATTTTTCACCTCTTTCGAGTAAATAAGAGCAAAATGACCCATCAACCATGGGTTCATAGCTTCATTGATGTCTTTCAATATAAATATGGCTATTGAAAATTGTAACAACCCATGCTTGTTGACAGACACATTAAGTTTCAGACACATGACCTAAAAGCAGGTAAACCGACTCATCAGGTATACGGTACATGTACTCGTGAGCCGGTATACCGGCTTTTCGGGTTCAAAGGGTTAACAATGTGTGTATTTATCAATTTTAAATATCTTGGTTTGCTCTGTTTTGTTCTGTTTTCAGCCATCACCTGCCCACCATTACCATCTTTACAAAATGGTTTTTATACTATTTCCGAGTGCACACAACATAAGCAGTATTTCGGTGCTGTGTGCCGAGCACAATGCAATCAAGGATTTACACAAGAGGGCGCTACTACTCGGCGATGCTTAGCTACTGGAAAATGGGAGAGAGTGACAGAAACTTTATGTATTGGTATGTTAATGTTAGTGTTATCATATATCCCATATCCTATAAATATTGACTGCCTACAGGCTTTGACACCATCTACATATTTTCAAGAACCAAATTTTGGATATCTCGGCGACATTTAGTATAATCATGCAAGATGTAGCTGAATGTGATCAGATAGATGATCAGGGATTCAAGAGGGGTCACTATTAGCTACTTTTTATTTTAATGAACACAAAATTAACTGATGCCCAAAATATATATAATATGGAACAAATAGCTGCCTATAGGCAATCAATCAATCAATTTTATTCACAATATCATACAGAAAAATATCATAAAAACACATAAAACGAGACAGAGATATTGTGGGAATGGTCAAAAGGCCTAAATGGCCCAAAGGGACCATCCCCTGCAGGACTATGTACTATACAAGCTTTTTCTTACGGTGACATGAAAAAAGCAGCTCCTGGTCCTTAAAATTTCCAGAGAAACAGGAGAAATGTGCAATGCCCGGTGCTTCAGAACATTTAACCACAGCAAAGCAACATATGTTCAAAATGTAGCACTTTGCTTTAGATTCTACTAAATATATCTGTTAAACTAAAAACATTTAAAATTTCATTCGTTCTATATGATTTCAGAAAGATTTTTGCTGTTGAAAGGTATTCAAACATGCTACCAATTTGTTCATCAAAATTCAACAACTCTGCATCCAATTTTGATGAACAACTTGGTAGCGTGTTTGAATAGCTAAGTGAAAAATTCCAGGTATTGCACTTAACAACTTTCTTGCATTCACATGACAAGTTCATGGTGATCAATGCTGGGTTTCATTGTATCATTCAAACAGACAACTAAAGTTTATGTAGTGTTACGGTCAAAGATTTCAAATGACCAAGGTCAAAATCACCTTACAGGTTCTTAAATAACACAAATTAATACACTGTTAATATTAACTTTAAACACAATTTAATGCTCACTTTTGATTCTAAGTTTACATATATTTCAATCAAATTGGTCTTAAATTCTACTTAAACACTAACATAAACTGAAGAAATAATTAATCTAAAACTGGACTCACCGATTGCAACTTTAGTGACGTTGCGACCCAATCGCTGGGCCTTCTTCAGACTGTGCAGAGATGTGACTGATGGATTGGTCACGTGATAATTGGCGAGGAAACAAATCACCGATTGTGAAACAAATTCCTCGCCAATTATCACATGACCAATCCATCAGTCGCATCTCTGCACAGTCTGAAGAAGGCCCAGCGATTGGGTCACAACGTCAATAAAATTGCAATCAGTGAGTCCAGTTTTAGATTAATTATTTCTTCTGTTTTACCTACTGGATGAATGAAAATATTCACAATTATACTAACATAAACTGCTGTGTATTCCGCGCGATCCTAGGATATATTTCCAAGATTTAAAATCTGTTTTTTAATCCGAGGCGAAATCACTTTCCTTGAGCTCATTAAATTTTTTCCATTTGAATAAAAATTCCCCCATGTTGTCATACAGTCTTTTTTAATACACTGGGAATTTCCCATCTAGTACATTTACAATGCAAGATAAATACAAACACCTTAAATAGCAATTTGAATTTCCAAAGTGCCGGTCCTAAATATGATCTGATTAATGATCTATTTATGGAAATTCCACCATCTAGCATCTGATTGGCTCATACAAACACTTGCCTATTTATAGAATTGGAAATCACCATAAAATTGCAAAATAAAATTCACTCAGATAAAATTCCCCTTCTGTGGCAATCCAAGATCTCAATAATTAAGTTTCTTTTAATTAAATGATTAATTAATCAACAAAACAAAAAATTCAGTTTCACACAACAATAGGGCGATTCCAAAGTAACGTTTGTGACCGAAAAATTTCACTTTTAAATGGCCACAGAACCTAGCATAAGCATTATATCCACGAGTGTGTTGTTGAAAATGATGCTCACTGGTAGGGTCAACACATGTAATTGTTGAAAAATTAAATTAATTGCCAAAGTCCTGAATAACGTTCATGTAAAGTTCGGTAATATTTGTCACATGGCACAGAAATGTTTTTTGCTCCAAATGACTTAAAAGTAAAAATTCTCTGACATGTTAGCGAATTTTTCATTGCGCTTTTCACGGATGATGGGTAACATATTTGAAGATATCTCATAAAAGTGGGAGACAATTCTATCATCAGGATTTCTTTTAATGCAATTGTTTGTTACGTTTGGTAATGTTTCTTACATTTTGGTGTAACTTTTTGGTTACGTTTGTGACATTTTTGAATAAAAACATGTGCTCATTCATGCACGGATAGAAAATACTTTTCATGTACCAAGTAACAAACGTATGACTGTAAAACCTGCTTATCTGGTCGAATAAAAAAAGCTGATTTTTTGCTTGAAGTCAAAAAAAGTTTCATTTTCACTGGAATGAGCCTATAACAGTTCATTAATTTCACATTTCATACAGATACAACTCCACCAATCATGGCATGCTCTGATGACATCATGGTAGGAGCAACAGCCAATCAGAACAGTCAGAATGTCACATGGGATCCGCCTTTAGTGTCTGACAATGCTGATGAACAGCCATCCGTTATGGTCGTCCCTGCTGTCAAATCACCATGGAGAATTCGCATTGGAAGTGTAACGCTGCGATATGTAGCTACGGATTTGACTGGAAATAAAGCCGAGTGCGATTTTCAGATAACAGTCATTGGTAAGTTGCTTAAATTGCAGGACAAAAATGCCACTAATTTGGGCGTACTTTATATGTTTTGTAATGCTTCACTATGCAGTTATGGATTTGACTGGAAGTAAATTGCAGTGTGATTTACGATAACAGTTGTTGATTAAGTGTCTCAAGTTTTGGGATACAAATGCACCTAGACTTGCTCAAGTCTTTGATGTCCAAAGATTGTATGATACATCTCCTTTAAAATTTACTTGAAATACCACAAGGCGGTAGACGAAGTATACCTCACCTTTGTTTTCGCTGTCAATCAAATCGTTTGAGCAACGGAAAAATCCTCACAATCGATGTTTATTGCAGCTCGCTCGTCGATGATCGATTTAATTAGACGGTAATGTCATGTGCGTTAACTTGCTGCCTTTATCCGTTTTCTTACAATACTGACTTACAAAGTTATTTTGTTTGCATTTTGTAGGCTCTATTTGTCTATTTCTTCTTTTATTTATTTATTTATTTATTTATCTTTAGAGTTATATAAACTTGGTGATAGTTGACATTTTTTAATATTTATTATTTGGTATTTAGGCACAGGTAGGCTACTAATTGGTATTTTACTATTAAATAACTTTTATTTTATTTTATTCATTTATTTATAAAAATAGTTTATCTGTTAATTATTTATTTGTAGGCTTTATTTCTTCTTTTATTTATTTATTTATTTATTTATTTATTTCCTTATTTATTTATTTATTTATTTATCTTTAGAGCTTTTGCTCTTAATTGGTCATCCCTCCAATTACATTGGAGGGATGACCAATTAATCCTCCATGGCCGACCGTACACCATTGGTAAAATCGATCGTCACGAAGCTTCGTGGCTCAATCAATTGATTGACAGCGAAAACAAAGGTGAGGTATACTTCGTCTACCGCCTTGTGAAATACCCTACAATCAATTAACAAAATATCCAAATTTAAACCAGTTTGCTTTAAATTAAACTTCACACATATTTATTCATATCCAAAATAACCCACCAAAGTGGTTTGACCACGTTTACTAATTGAACACTAAACATGCCATGAAAACAAGCATAGAGCTATTTATAGTTCCGCAATTTCGTTAAAAGTTTGAGGAAGAGTTTAGACTCTTTTACAGCACCCCTAACGACGCGCTGTTGTTACAACATCGTTAGGCAGTGTAATCAAGCACTATGTTTAAAGTCTTGGAAAAACAACAGTGTATTATTGTAGGCCAATATTCAGTTCTACATATATGAGAAAATAGAACAGGCGGAGCCTTGGAGCAAAGCTAAAATGCACCAAATATTAGGTGTAACATATTTGTTAAAATATAGAGGTCCATACTTCATAACAGCTTACACTTGAGTAGGCCCTATGTTATGCATAAGTGTACATGGAATTGCACAATGCACTGTGCGATATGCAAAGTGCAATTATTAACCAATGAAAATGCATAAAAGTTATCAACTGTCATGAACGATTGTAACATATATTTAACATGGAGGGCATGATTTGTATTCTGAATTTGGTCGTATTCTTTTAATTACAGATACCCAGGCTCCTGTTGTAGATAGATGTCGCTCTCCCAAACCATTTTTGACATCTGACATACAGACAGAGGTATCATGGGAAATCCCACAATTCTCTGACAACTCTGGTCACCCGGTTACCGTGTATAAATCTCACGAGCCTGGCATGATGGCGTCCCTGGGGGTCACAGAAGTGGAATACTTAGCTATGGATGATGCTGGAAATAGTGTGCAGTGCCTTATTTACATACATGTGCAAAGTAAGTGGTTTACCTGGTATACTGTAAACGGCAATATTTTTGCAGTCAGTAATTTTGGACCATTTCGCACATTTTTATTTTCGCGCACGTGAATATTGGCCGAGTATGGAATTTCCTTTGCAACAAATACACATTTTCACGGTGCATTTATTTTCATGCTAACAACAATTTGTTGGAAAAGCTCAAAAATAAATGTAGCATGGAAAATACCATTTATACAGAATAGCCATCAATTGCAACCATGTATAAACCTCGCAAGTCAGGTAAGATAGGACAACCACAAGTATAGAAGCAGAGTACTAAGGCTGGGGGCCAAAGACATTCGCCTGCCTGAGTGACATTTGCTCACCCTACCAAGAAAACTTCGCTCCAACAGGAAGCAACATTCGCTTAAAAAAATGTCAAGACATTCGCTACACTAGCTATACTTCAGATTGAATTGAAACATCACTCCGAATATTCTTGGGTTTGTTTATTCATTAATCATAGCACTAAAACATGCACCATTGACATTTGCTTTCATCGCTTGAAATGATGTTCGCGCTAGGAGAGCAACATTCTCTCTCCATTTTAGCGAGCGAATACATCAGAGCAAATATCAAGAGCGAATGTCACTCAGGCGAGCGAATGTCTTTGGACGCCAAACCTAAGCTATTGATGATGCCTGTAAAAGTGTATGTCTCGTGTTGACTCAAAGTGCATTATGCCTCCTAACCTTGACTTCTAGACTCCCACAGCTTCCCTTCCACCTTTTATCAAGTAAAAATAGGGAATTTGACAGGGTACAGCTGACACAATTTTACAAAAAGATATTGCTACGTTATGTGCTAAGAAAGTTAACGATTTAAAGTGCACAGCCACAATGCCCTCCCGTTGTTCTATATCTGTGTCATCTTGTAGTGATCATCATCATAATGATTTTTTTTCAGGAAATCCATGCGTAATCCCAAAGACACCAGAGAACGGCAACATATCCTGCGTAACTTCAAAAACGGTGGTCACATGCTCTGTTAGCTGCAACAAAGGTTTTGAGTTTGCTATAGCTCCCTCGCCTGCTTACTACTGTGACAATAGCAATGGAGAATGGTATCCCAAGGAACAGTTGCCATGGGCAGATTGTACAGGTGATGAAACCTTACTAGAATTTTTAAATTAAACTTTAACTTTTCTAACATAATTTCAATGTAGTGATAGAAAAGGAAAAAGTCATGTCCAGCATATATTCCCACATGGCACATATAGAATCCGTATAGCATTCTGTAACTTTTCATTACAATTGAAAGCAGAAAATTGTCTGAAATTAAGGTGTTCTAGCGATTTTATTCCTTCAAAGAATGCAAGTAAAAATATTGTGCTTGCTCTATCAGAATTGTTATGTGTTTGATTGGTGAGTAATTGAACCAAAAGTTTGGTAAAGCAAAGAGTGAATTTTCAGAATTCTATAGACAAATGCATGTACAATTGTTTAGAGCCCCACCCAACCCATGCCTGCTCAATAGGCAACTGCTTGTGATGGTTCAAATATGAAGAGTAATCAAAATAATTATGTAGACTTCAGACAGAGTGGTGAGTGAACAGATGAAAAAATGTGGACATATCGTAAAGAAACAGAATGACATTGTGTGTGAGGAGGGGTGGTAGCAGTTCCTTATCCCTGTCTGTAATTTATTCTTCAATTTGCCTTGAAGATCTATTTTGTTATTCCATTGCACGTATGAAGTTCTAAATAATAAAATATAGTATGAAAAATCCAACATAACAGGGGAGCGTTGCTGAGCGGTTAGAGCACGGGTTTTGTAATACAGAGATTGTGGGTTCGAGCCCCGGCCGGGCAGTTTTGTTGTTTGTTGTTTTGTCTCCTTGTTTCCTTGGGCAAGAAACTTTACTCTACTTGCTCCGTGGTCGGACAGTCACGTAAAGCCGTGGGTCCCCTGTGCGAATGCTCCTTCATGGGGCGCTGCATACAGTGCATACCTGGTGAGTCAAACATAGTTCAAGTTTTAGATATTCCATTGTGGTCCAGTGCTCCTCAAATATTGACTATCTGTATTGCTTATAAGGTGCATCAGTGTTTGGAAAAGGTTTTGAAACAGGACTTAATTCAATTTCAAAGTAATTTTTGATGTACTTTTAGTGGTGCATATGCAACTGCTTGTTTTGTATTTTTCTGTACATTTGTTTATTTAAAACTGGACACTATTGATCTCTGCATCATATCTATTTTAACAGCACAGAATGCAGCTGATACTGGTGTGAAGGCTTTACAGTTTGAGTTAGAGACTGAGCGCTGTGATCAGCAGATAGCAGCAACTGTGGAATCTTCACTGACACAGGAACTCACTCCAAAGGTAAAGTTGAATGCAAAAATATGACATAGTCATTATCTATCAGAAGCCAATTTCGTTAACATGTATTTCTCAATGATTGCAAACATTGTCACAAGCTAAAATCCATTGCTAGGCAATCACAAACTTTGTTTGCAATGGTTTTTGCATTAGGACTAATGCCTCTTCACTTTGCTCTGACAAAAATAGTGTTAAATCTTTACAAATGAGGCTAACACAA
This sequence comes from Ophiothrix spiculata, assembly GCA_000969725.1. Classification (NCBI taxonomy): domain Eukaryota; kingdom Metazoa; phylum Echinodermata; class Ophiuroidea; order Amphilepidida; family Ophiotrichidae; genus Ophiothrix; species Ophiothrix spiculata. Next base: position 79,106 of record JXSR01S019913.1, on the reverse strand, counting down.
GATTTGCGAGCATAGTATGAGGTAGAGGCTATTTACACTCCAATAGTCAATGGTCAATAGTGTTTGCGCATGCTTAAATACGGGCAAAAATGTAATTATTATATCAAACGACCAAGACTCTGAACTAATTCATGTTTTTTATAGGTGCCTCATGTGTCCAATATAAATAATCTATGATTCCTCTGATATTCAATCTTTCATAACCATAATCATGGCCGATTTCCTGGACCATATGCAAATACACCACATACACTTTTTGCTATTTACCTATGTAGTTTGTTAGTTCAGTGCTCTTTATTGCCATGTAACTGAAAAGAACATTTTCAGGTACTCATAAGTTTCCCAACAAATGTGCCGTAATGTATTTAAACTCCGTTTTTGAACGTGCGAAAGAAAGTATACAGTATGTTTAGCACACCATATTTTCAAATGTGGTAAATGCAATTCCATTCCAATTACATCTATAAATGTAAAATATAAATCCAAAAAAATATGATGTAAATGATGAACGGTTCTCAAGATATGTCTGGTTAAAGGTTTTGTGCGCAATTACTTTTGACCGGGAGTGTATATAAACCTTCCTATCAAGTCTCAAAATAAACCGGGGCGACGGGCGATTCGCCCGCAAATTCGGTAAAATCGCCCTCCAAAATGGACGAACTAGGGCGAAAAAAAAATTCTCAAAAGCACATAAATCGCCCCGTTATGTTTCCAGCATGCCTGGTTATATTCAGAGCTTCTCAGCTTCTCTCAAGATTCCCGACCATTTCCATAACTAAAATGTAATACATTGTTGATATTATTTACATTTACAAGCAAGACATGTATATCTTATAATTAAAGCAAAAACAACATTCTTAGACTGAGTTTATTTCAGTTTTATTCTAGTTTTTCTTGGTCCATTTTCAAGGTACATTTTTCCACGACGCCCGTTTGTTTACAAATTGCAATGCATGTGACGTCACAATTTCTTACCAGAGAAATGATCACGCAATGTCCTTCTAGCCATTGGAAAACAATGTACATTCGATGGATTACAGACCGACCGCAGTACGCGATCTTCTTAAAATAACATGAGTACAAGAACAAAACTGGATCATATTAATAAAACATAATGGATATCATCATAATTCTAGGACATTTTTTTGATTGAATATTGCCTTGGTAAGTCCGAAAATATGTATCAATGTGCAGATAATTGCTTGTCACATGTTTGTGTAAAAATTTGCAAAATTCGGCAGTCGCACACGAATTAACAAACACTATTGTCACTTCGAAATTTTGTGTTTAATTTGGTCACATTTTGGTGTTTAGACGTAAAATTATGAATATTAAAAAATAGCTCTGGTGATCCCCAAAATTGCCCCCATGAAATGATTGACTGGGGCTGTTTTAAAATTAAAATAGCCCCGGTAAAAAAAAAGTATTTTGAGGCTTGCTTCCTATATTGAAGAGCTCTGGCACAATGACATTACATTTTGTGAATAAGTGGGAACAAATGTTTCTCATGTGAATGATGCTAGATTTTAAATCAGAGGAAGGGTGTAGTCATTGAATAGATGCTTGTGTTCAACTAATGTTTTTGCCCTATGTTCAGTATATTCTGAATACGTAATGTGTAGGATAATTAATGTAATGAAAGAATATTTTGTGTGGTGTATATTTTGACTGGCTGGTATCATTTCTGATCCTTCTGCACATCAATAAGGTATAGTCATTCATTTAATATAAATTATAGCCATCTTTTTAACAATGTTTACAGATGGCTGCTTTTTAAAATAAAATAAATCAAAGACATTATTAAGCATGGGCACTGTATTCTGAAATTAGGAACAAAAACAGCCGATGTTGAATAATGACTAATTATACTATTTCTAGAAAATATTTTGTTGCAATTTCAGGTGATGCATTATTGCAGTGATTCTGTCAACTGTAGATTGGATAGGCTGAGTACACAGTGTAAAGAAAGAGGTTGGTGTGGATTGGTTATGCACTTATCAAAAAATACCTCGGCCCCTGGGTACCAGGGGATGCCCGGGACTTGCACTTGAAGTGTCTTTTTTAAATTGAGAACTCCCCGACCATGCCCCAATCAAGTCCTTGTCATATGGGGCAATATTTTGATGCCAAATCCCAACCAAGTTCCCGACTTCTGCTAGTCATAGTTATCATCATAGCCTAATTTCAGTCAAATTCCCGTCTCCAAAACCCAGCTTTTTGACATGCTTAAACTCTATAAGCAAGTCCCGGCTTATGATCAACTCACCGACTATCAGGGTGTACAAGTCCAGGCCACCCCAGATACCCAGGGGTCAGGGCATTTTTTGACAAGAGCATTATGATTATGTGATGAAAAAAGAAAGTGTGACTTGTTTATATCATTCAATAGTATAGAATTGTTAGGTGAACTTCTAATAAGAAATCAAAATAACTTTATGATATATACTAGAATTCCCAACCCTTGCTGTGTCATCTGTTTTGTACGGAGTACAAAATGTGACAAAATATTGTCGCTTCCGATATATGCTGAATGCATTTTCATTTTATCATCTGCTCAGCAAAGTAGATCTGTGGTGGTAAAGAACATGTTTAGGAGCCAGAGATGGCAGGTTTCCTGTTTTAACCTGATTTCAGGGGGGTTTTAACTTCAAATTTACATGTTTTTATATATTTCAGCCCTTTTTTTTTCAGGTGTTTTTTTTTTTGCCAAAATTTATGCGCATTTTCAAAATTGTTTGAACCTTCAGGTTTTTTCAGTGATACATACTGGCATCTCTGACTGGAGCAAAACATGGTGAACACAAGATTAATTTTTGATATTTTAAAGAACACATTTTATTATGCATGAGTTTTGTCTGCAAGGCAATTGTTTTCATCATTTTCTCATACAAAATTTTACTTTACTTGGGTATTCATTTTCACTCCTGTGTTATTCCAGATACACATCCACCAGAAAGACAAACAGCTAACCGACCTATTGCGCAAGCATTACACGGAAGGCAAACAGCAGCATTGTCAGACAGAACTAGTGTGAAGTACAGTGAATTCAGGAGGAATGCTCCGTCAAATGTGCTTGTTGATATGGATGTTACAGGTAGAGAATTATCATGAAGGGTCAAAGATTAGGCCTAGGGGTCATGGGTCAGGGGTCATGGTCACTCAAGGCAACCAACAGCATTGTCAGATAGACCAAGTGTGAAGTACAGTGAATTCAGGAGAAATGCTCCATCAAATGTTCTTGTTGATATGGATGTTACAGGTAGAGAATTATCATGAAGGGTCAAAGATTAGGCCTAGGGGTCGTGGGTCAGGGGTCATGGTCACTCAAGGCAACCACCAGCATTGTCAGATAGGCCAAGTGTGAAGTACAGTGAATTCAGGAGAAACGCTCCGTCAAATGTGCTTGTTGATATGGATGTTAGGGATTTATCATGAAGGGTCAAAGGTTAGGCCTGAGAGTCATGGGTCACCAACCTCTAGCATTACATTCAAGGAAACCAGCAGCATTGTTAGATAGACCAAGTGTGAAATACAGTGAATTAAGGAGAAATGCTCCTTCAAATGTGCTTGTTGATATGGATGTTACAGGTAGAGATTTATCATGAAGGGTCAAAGGTTAGGCTTCGGGGTCAGGGTTCATGGTCACTCAAGGCAACCAGCAGCATTGTCAGATAGACCTAGTGTGTAGTACAGTGAATCAGGAGGAATGCTCCATCAAATGTGCTTAGTGATATGGATGTTACAGGTAGGGATTTATCATGAAGGGTCAAAGGTTAGGCCTATGGGTCATGGGTCATGGTCAAATTATAACATTATTATTGTTTTCATTATTATAATTTTTTCACCATCTTTTTTTTTCTCTTTCAAAGCTTATGTTGATCATGGTCGTGGAGATACACCTAATTCTCCTGATGTGTTCCAAAAGGAGATACTCAATTCACTCTCATCCATACCTGATGCCATATCTGAAGACTTTGCTCAAGGGAACTTTGACTTTGGCATTGAGACTCAATCTGGGAATATTGGAGGAGGTGTAGGAGCTTTGGTAGCAATGAATGATTTGCCTTCACAGCTAGTATGTCAGCCTGGAGCAGTATTGATTAATGATTCTATGTGTGGTAAGTGTGTATACGTCGTAGAAGTAGTGACATCATATTTATGATAAGTAGCCCAACATGTGCGATCTGGTTCCAAACAAATGATCATGTCCATAGTGGTTCCACTGATCACACGTATTAACACAATACACGTATGTACATATACAAATCAGACCATCTTTACATTTGATTTTTGTTCACAAACTGAAAACATAGTGAAAGGGATGATCTTATGGTCTATTATAAGACTCTTTTCTATAACACATAACCGTGGTTTATGCTTATTTTTGCTTTATTTGGATTCAAAAGTATTAAAACTAAAATGGAAATTATTTCCCATAGACTTAACGTGTGGTAAAAATGGCCACCCAGTTTGTTTCCAACCAGATCACACTTGTTTGGTGATTTGCGTAAATTATGACTTCACTACTTCCATAGCGTATACTGTATAAGTGGTATATTTTGTGGTTTATGTATTTTCAAGCTCATTCGCTTTGCGTGAAAATTATGGAAAAAATGGTATGAGCATGCTGTCGCAGAAAAAAAATATCATGAGTGCGAAAATTAAAACGCGCGAAATGATACAAAATTGTCTTAATCTCTAAAATTACTGAACGCGAAAATATTGGTGTTTTACAGTACTCTATAAACCTTGAAGTATAAAGGAAGCATGATTAACGCACATAATCCAATATGACCATACGGGGAAATAACTTGGTCTGTATTTTTGGAATTGCAACATGGTACCAAATCTTGCTTAATTTTTTAACTGAACTTATGGTTAAGGTTTGGTCCAAAATAATACCAAAATTCTGAAAGATTCATGCACAAAATATATTAATATATTGTGATTTGGTCTTAATCAGTACTACTTCAATCAATCAATCAATTATACATTGTACGTGCATGACATGCATACCCCATGAAGGAGTCTATTCGTACAGGGGACCAACGGCTTTACTTGACTTCCGAACCACGGAGCAAGTAGAGTAAAGTTACTTAGTCATTGTTAGTCAATGCTATATATGTTGTATCACAGTCTGATTGCTTTATTTATACTTCAGCATACATATAAAGTATAGTACCGTATTCGTTCCAATAGGCGCCCATGCTCCAATAAGCGCCCACCCTTGAGTTTTTGAATTCCAAAATTAGAGAATTAATAACCGCCCATGCACATTTTGCAGACCCAAAGCGCCAACATCGCTTATTACTGAAGTTTCAAACCTCGTAATCGCTACATTGCATTGTTTTGTGCATTTCCACTGTTTCCGTGGCTCCGGGCCATGGGTTTTCGGGCAAATATACATGATATTGATGTTGCAAAAAACAAATATTGGCTTAATTATGAGATTAAACAGTGAAAAAAACCTAGGATTATTATTCAAGATATTATGGTCTCAACTCTGAACAGGTAACATTATAAGCTTAACATGTGCGAGTACGATCTTCAAGTAAATGAAGTAATGGATGTCA
>JXSR01S019913.1:11624-30513 GCA_000969725.1 Ophiothrix spiculata | reverse complement strand
CCTTTAAGTTCATTACTTTGATTAATTCAAAAATGGATCCCTATTGTGTTCTTTAGCATTGTAGTTACACAAACTCCAAATGTGTTTGATAAATTTGATTTTTTTTTAAATGTTAATATTTCGCTTATAGATTAAAGGTGCAGGTTCCTATTTAGGATGTGTATAATTTAGTTTTAACTGATTGACCTTGACCTCTGAATGCATGGTGCAAGTTTTCAACCTTAGTTTGTGTCTTTTTTCTCGTGAGAGGCAAAAGAAAAATGCAATTCTGGGGATGAGGCTGTTATGTAAATACAAAAGAAATGGAAAATAAGTATACCAATAAATTTTACATTTTGTGCTAAATTTTCAAAGTTATAAAAAATTTTGAGGTGAAAGTTTAGATTTATAATCAGAAAAATATGGGCTTTTATTCGACATCAAAGAAAGTACTATTTCCGGTTGAGCCCTGGGGGATGAGAATGTGATCGGAACCTACGCCTTTAATAAATGCGCATTTCATACGCGAGTGAAATGAGACAAAATCAATGCACGTGCGATCAATTTTGATGCCTCCAAATCAAAATTAAGCGCAAGTGCGTTGATTTTGTCTCATTTTATGAGCATAATGGAATGTAAATTTGTTAATCTAATTCATACATGACAGAAAAATAATATTGTATCTTTTGTTAAAAGTATTAGGCCTTTCATATGACCATCAAATTCAAAAACTTCTCTAAAATAAATAAATAATCACCCGACAAAAACAATGAAACACTCATACGCACTAATCGCCCGCCATGCAAACCGGAACACAACAAGCGCAGTGCATTGTGAAGATCCACTGCACTCCGCGTACTTTATATTCTTGCGTTCTGATTGGCTAGATGACACACAGTGTGTATGAATTAAAAATAATAAACTCAAAGCCAGATTCAGCTGTATTAATCATTGGATCAAAACTTCCTTTATTTTCAATTGTACAAAATGCTAATGCTAAGAAAAATTTTGATTCCACCCATTCAGATTTACAGTCACCTTAGAGGTCATTCAAAATTACAGAGCTGTAGTACTTTCTTGTTTACCACACTGTACGGCTTCATCAGCAGTTCTTAGGACACGTTGGTTTAGATTTCTCATTTGTATGTGTACTTCTGCAAATTTCTTATTCCTTGAGCATAATTCACTACCACTGATAACTGTCGCAATGGTGTATAGGAATGGATTTATGGCTGAATTAATGGGTAGAACAAATGTCATGATCCAAGCAAATACCGAGCTGGGAAGTTGTATAAAATCGGTTTGTACAAGTATCCCCATCAGACATATTGGGAACCAACAGAAGAAGTCTGTCAAAACGATGGCGGAGACTTTCAGTGTCATCCGCATATCTTTAGCCATTTCACGTCGCAAAGCAGGTCTTGAAGCTACTGCTATGATTATTCCAATGTAGCATGCAAGTATCAACAAGAAGCAAATCATGTTGAAAGCAATGAATACAGCTACTGAAAAATACAAGCCTGGAATTTCTTCAGATTCTATAATAATTGTAAAATTCTTAGTATGACGATGCTGAAACTTGTCTCCAGTTATATCCCAATATATCACATATGATGGGACACCGATGGTTTGGCTTTGAGGTTGCATAATTTGCGACAATGGAAGACCAATACACACATGAGAGTTGTCGTAAAAATCTGCATTTCTGCCGGCTAAAATGGAGACTGTTAAACCAAGAGATATTGAAAATAACCATATGATTGTAGCTATCACTCTTGTAGATTTAGCATGCAATTTGTGAATACTGTGTGGGAACTTGATTTTAATAAATCTATCAATACTGATAAATGTTACAAATAAAACAGATGCTTCGCTCGAAGTTATGGCTAATGTACCAGCTATTCTACACATAGCACTAGATCTCCAATATTCAGAATTTACTGGAAAATATTCCCCATAGTATACATCAGCAGATGCAATTATTATCATGTATGTAGATGCCCATTAAGAGGTCAGACATTGCCAAATTAAAAAGTAAAAGATGTTGTACTCTATTTTCTGCTCTTTGTTTAAATAGTTTCCAGCACACTACAAATAAATTCCCCAAAATGGCGCTTAATCCTATAACCCATGTAAACACAGATAACATAGTCATAGATAATAGCCTATCACAAGTAATGTAAGGGGATGGTGCTTTTGTAGCATAACACATTTCTGAGGTTTTCAGATAACATTGGCAAATTTCAGGTTTGTCCAAAAAACACTGTGTATTGTTGGTGAGCCCTGAAAACATCCGTTTTGTAATTTTGGTCAGTGGATTACTGGACAGGTCAATTTGTTTTAATTTCTTCATATGACCTATATGAGGGATATTTTGCAAGCTATTACCAGATATATTCAAATTGTGCAGACTTTTTAGTTCAAGGAAAAGGTGAGAAGGCAAATATGATAATTGATTAAATGCTAATGAAAGTTGTTTCAAATGGATCAGATTGGCAAATGTTCTCTCTTCTAACCAAGTGATTCTGTTATTCTGAATGTAAAGTTCCTTCAATTTGCTGTTATTTACAAACATCCCTGCATGTAGCATTGTTAGTTTGTTGGAATTTAGAAAAAGGTGCATCAGCTTGTACAAGTTTGAAAAGAGTCTACCATCAAGAGAAATGAGTCCATTTTCAAACAGATAGAGGTACTCCAGTTTGTGCAGGTTATCAAATATACCAGAACTAAGCGTTGTTAGTCTGTTGGTATTTAGATAAAGGACAGTTAGATTGTGCAAGTTTTCAAATAGTCTCATATCTACTTTTGTTAATGCATTGTAACCAAGATAGAGATACTTTAGTTTGAGCAAATTATTGAATAGTCCTGCACCATTTTTTGTTAGTTTGATGGATGATAGAGTAAGTTGAATTAAATTGGTCAAGTTTTCCAATAGTCTCACATCTAGTGTGACCAGGTCATTATCATTCAAAAAGAGGGTTTTGAGTTCATGCAGGTTATCAAATACACTTGCATTGAGTGTGACTAGTGTGTTAATTTGTAGATAAAGGTGCACTAGATTGTGCAAGTTTGCAAATAGCCTTATGTCTAGAGTGACCAAGGCATTGCAAGACAGTGAGAGATATTCTAGTTTATGCAGGTTATCAAATATACCTGCATCAAGGGATGCTAGTTTGTTGTTTTCGAGAAAAAGAATAGTTAGATTAAATAAGTTTGCAAATTGTCTTGCACCTAATGTGACCAATGAATTGTAAGATAGATCAAGCTTTTTTAAACTGTGCAGGTTATCAAACATTCCAGCTCCAAGTGTTGCCAGTTTGTTGGAATGTAGATAAAGGACTGTTAGATTATGCAAGTTTGCAAATAGTGTCACATCTAGTGTGACCAGTGCATTGTCATTGAGAAAGAGCTTAATTAGATTATGCAAGCTACTAAATATTCTTGCATCTATACTCTATAAACCTTGAAGTATGCAACAAGCAATCAGACTCTGTTACGAGATCCATATCATATCGCTTGTATTCTTCAACATTGTAAACTGATGGTTTTGTATTGTGTAAGAGACTAGTAATGATTGATTAGGATTGATTAAGACCAAATCACTGTGTATTAATATTTTTTTACATAAATTGTTCATTACTTTGGTATTATTTTGGGCTAATTTTGTTACTAACACTCGAACAAACATTGAAAATAAATTCATTTTAATATTTAGCAAGATTTGTTACATGGTTAAGATTCGTGAAATACAGACTAATTTACTTTGCCGTATGGTCATATTGGTTTATGGGCGTTAATCGGCTGCTTGTTGCATACTTCAAGGTTTACAGAGTATAGTCTTACAAGTTGATTTGAAGACAAATCCAGACCAAACAAGTTAACAAGATGAGAAAAGACCAGAGATGGCAGAGTAATGAGAAGGTTCCTGCTCAAATCCAGATAACCGATTTGTTTTCCAATAAATGCAAATGTGTCATGTGAAAGTCCTCTGATACTATTATTGCTGAAATCTAACCTAAAAATATTACCTGTAAAAATAAGAAGTTTTATATCAGTCTTGTTTAAAAATTGAGAATAATTGTGAATGACTTCTCTGTCTGCGAGAATGCATGAGCATTGTTGTGGACATTGTATATTGCATCGAAAAGACTCATTATCATATGTTTCATTACAGTAAATGACCGACTCAAACCCCTTTACTTTTGAACAATTTGACCTCTGACCTTTAAGGGCACCTACCTCACCATCATGGTTAACATATTCATTGCACCTTGGAGAGTGGTCCTTGTTTAGTGTCATAGGCTTAAAAACAACCATGATATTCCCACGAAAATGCAGCTTGATGGGGTTGCTTCCTAACTCTATCATACATGACTGCTTGGGCAAGTCCATGAAGGCAGGGTACCGAATGGAACATACACCAATTTCTGTCATTTGCTCTACGTAAATATAATCAGTACCAATAACGTTTCCGACAAAAATGGACATCAATATTTGCGATGAGAATGAGGTGTCTGGCATGATATTAAGACTACAAGCACAAGTCCGATTTCCAAAGACATATACAGTTCCATTGACTTGAACGTCCATTTTCCTTGCATCTTCAGAGGAGCAATATGAATCTGATATAAGGGATATCTCATCCATACCAAGATTAGGCGGTAGTTGAGAAAAGATGAAAAGAACAATCACGAAAAACAGCTGAAGGACCCTTGATATAAACATGTTTCACTACTGATGTAATAATGCAATGGTTGAAGATGATTTCTTCTGATTGGAACAAAATCAATTTATTTCAGTTGGATTAAAGACTGAGAGTGGTTCAAATGGCTGCAAAGTATGTGTAATTACAAAATGTTAAAGTTCAGCCAGGTTGCAAGCTATTTATTTTCTCTTGGTGCAACAATGATTTTGATTGAAAATCATATCTGCATTGTTGGAAAAAGTTTGAATAATATCAGTCAAAGGAATTCTTCCAATTGTCATTAAATGGTTGCAAAGCAATGTGTATATTCACTAGCTTCCTACAAGGCTGCAAAGTAGTCAGTTGGTGCAAAAATGCAAGAAGTTGAATTATAGTTCCAAATATTTCAGCATAAATATATCAGATCTTTAAGGCTATGTGTTGATCTCCAACAGCATACAAAGGCAGTACAAAGATGAGAAAAAAACGTTGAATACTAACTGGAGAACCATCAATGTTGTTCATGTGTCCCCAGTTTCCTACAGTATAATACCATTCATTAACACGATAAGGCAGCTTGTTGGTTCTGCACCATTTATGATGTTTTAAATTGCTGGATATGATGCTATTAAAAGCAGTCTGCTAAATTTAATAAATTGATGTTGTAGATAATATGCCCCTGTTGCCTGATATCCAATTACACTTTAACACTATTAGTTATCCCCTGTTTGTTCATGCAATACGAGAAAATATTAATGGTTTGGGTTCGTATCACACGAGGCTGAAAGCCGAGTGTGATACGAACCCAAAACCATTAATATTTTTCGTATTGCATGAGAACAAACAGGGGATAACGAATTTATCACTCAGTAAACACTAGTACTAACGTTGATAGCAAAAATTTGAAAATACTAGGAAAAATGCTTGGAAAGTTGTTATTTTTTATTTTTAAACCATCGCAATCAATCTTAAATTTGTAATATTCCGGGTTTGATTGACAGCTATGCGCGTCGTTTCTATCGGCATCGCGTAGGACAACGCGTGGCTGTTAGTCTCGCACGCACAGCAGCTGCGCGCGCTTTGTAATACAGCCATCATGTTCTGAAAGCGATACGTGTTGGATTGGTGAAAGAGCTGTATGATACGAGTTTTCATATCACATAGAGGATTTCGTATCATATATAACTCTGAAGTTAAGATACGATACGGAAATATCCTTTTCAGTTATTAACCAATGAAATTGTTGTATTTTTATCTACTGAGTGATAAAACCCCAATCTGCTGTGTAGTATCTCAATCACTATGGATTACTTAATAAGAGCAAAAAACAGGGTCATTCGGTGTCACTTTTTGAATAAAATAAGCCTAATTTTGACATTTACGAAATCGCTGATCTTCAAAATGTTCGTAAAAATTTTGGAAAAATTAACAAATTAAGCAAAGAAAAGGGGGTCATTTGGTGTAGGTTCTCGAAAAATGAGGGCAATGGATGAGAGTCACCATAAAAAAGGTTGACTTTCAAAATAATAGGGGGTCATTGGGTGTCAGCTCAGTGAAAAGTCCTTTTGTTTAATGCATTCAAGGATTAAAGTCAGAGCGGAGAAAAAAAAAGCCCTCATTTGGTAAAACTATCTAACTATCTATCTAACAGCGATGCGATATCGCATTTTAAATTCAAAGATATGACGTTCGATAATTTTATGCTGTTAAGTGTTTTTGGCCATTTCAATGTAATAAGAATATATTTTGGCAAAACATCTCCAAACATATACAATTTTCACCAATTAATATAAACCTTACAGCCAATTTTGTGGAATTAAGAGAGTTTTACCCAATAAATGTATTATTCTCCTTTGTTGACTCGGTAAAACTATCTAACTTCGGTCAAAATTGCACTGTGTTATCTTCATTGATTTAAGTTATCGTTATGTATCTAATTTGTTAAAAGTATGCTAAAACGTTTTGTTTATTTCTTATTTGTCATACCATAACTTTCATATCTTTTATATTAGCTTCATGATGAAATTAAATGAATTTTACGTTTGGCTATTTTACCACGTGGAATATATTCAGATGAATGTACTAAAAAAGATAGATAGTTTTACATAATGAAAGAGGAGGGACTGTGTTCTATCTAGAAGTTAGACAATTTTACCAAATCAAAAGGGGAGTAGGGATAGTCTATCTAAAAGATAGATAGTTTTACCAAGTTAAAGAGGGAGAAAGTGACAAAAGTGCTTTAGATAGACCAGACCTTAAACAAATATGTCACAAAGATGTGTCATTTCAATCATGACATCAATTTCAATTGTCATAAGTGTATTAGCACAAATATTTTTAAAGTTACCTAATTTCTTACAAAAACTATTTATCAAATAAAAGATAAATTTTTTTTTCGAAATTCAAGTTTGATTTGAGAAAAATATGTAAAACAAGAGGCATTTTGTCAGTCTATAACAAGTCATGTTTAGTTTTGTATTAACAACCTTGCTTTGATATCTTTGTAAATGTGTCCACATCCTTGTATGCTATGAAGTTATCTATTATCACTTAGTAGATAAAAATACAATAATTTCATTGGTTAATTGCTACAAGATGGTTCGCAAACCAGTAGTCTCGCCTGTGTTAACAACCACCTACTACATTAACCGCCTACTTTGTTAAACGCCTACTTTGTTGATCGCCTACTTCATCATAGTGGAACCCATCCTAATTGAGATCTAATTTTGACATAAATAATTTGTTATTTTGTCAAAAAATTGGAAAAAAATTGACAAAAAAAATTATTTTTATTATTGGTAAAAAAATGCAAAGTTTAAAAATACATTTTGAGTAGCATAATTTATTTTTTATGATGGCCAAGAATGAAAATTAATAAAATACATTTCAACAAACATATCTTTATTCTTGGCAATTATTTGAGGGAAGTGAGTAAGATAATTTATTTTTATTATGGCCAAAAAAAATGAAACATTAAATGCATTTCTACAAACATAAATTTTCATTCTGGTCAAAAAGGGGAATATATGAAAAATAAATTTTGAGTAACATAATTTATTTCTATTATGACCAAAAAAGTGAAAAATATGGGGTTTTTTAAAATGAGTAACGTAATATATTTTTATTATGGCAAAAGTGAAAATTGTGAAAGATACATTTTGAGTAACATAATTTATTTCTATTATGGCAAAAAAAAGTGAAAAATATGTATATATTTTGAGTAATTTTATTTATGGCCAAAAAGTGTAAAATATGAAAAAAATAATTTCAAGTAATGTTATTTATTTCTTTTATGGCCAAAAATGAAAAAAAAAACATTTTGAGTACATTCTTTAAAAGGATTTATTTTGGCGAGGACAAATTTTAGCGAATTTCAATTAGTCAGCAATTTGGCTGGGATTTAATTTCACTAATTTAGAACATTTGACATTAGTTTCAATGGTAAATAAAATATTAGCAAGGGATTTAATTTAGCGAATTTGCAGTCTAGCGAAATTAGCGAAAATATATCCCTAGCGAAAATAAGTCTCTTTGCAGTAATTTATTCTATTATGGCAAAAATAGTGAAAAATAAATTTTTGAGTAACATAATTTATTCCTATTATGGCCAAAAAATATGAAAAATAAACTTCAAGTAACATAATTTATTTATATTGTGGCAAAAAAAAAAGAAATACATACATCGACATACATAATATTAAAGGGGCATCGGACAAGTTCAGGATCATCCCCAAACTTTTTCCCAAGCATTATGAGATTTTTGCATCATTTGTAGTATAAGCGGTAATAATGACAGCATGCAAAATTCATTATCAAATTCAAACCCTATATATCAATATATTCAGATATTCTTTTATTTTTAATTATTGTTGTTGACAACGATAAATACTGCCCTCTATTGTTGATTTTTTTAAAATTGGTCTTTTCACCTGATTTGAAAAAAGTTAGCCTTCTTCAAGTCAAGGAGAGAAAGAAGCACCCTAAGAGAAATCCAAGCAACCATGACAGCACAAGGAGAAAAATTACCTCACTGTATGGAGAGATGAATGCTTTTCAAATGACAAGTTTATTCAACACATATTTGCACAATTACCATTACATTTGGAATTACCAATTTCAAATAGTACAAATTATTTTATTTTTTTCCTCTTGGGCCTTGGCGGGCCACACAAAAGGTTACGTGGGCTATATGCGGCCCGCAAGCCGTAGGTTGTCCACCACTAGTCTAAAAAATGAATATTTGTCCTGTTTGGACACCTGTTTTTGAAAAATAAAAAATGAATTTTTAAAATTCAGAAAATGGTCCTCAGCTTGATCTATCAATTTTCATGATTTACACCTATGTTTGTGATTTTTGCCAAAAAACATTTTTATCAGGCTTGTTCAAAAAAATTGGCAAAATAACTTATTTTTGGTGAGTTTCTAAAGAAAAGGTTACGCTAGTATTCAGAAGTATCTCAAATTTGCAAAAGTGTCTCAAATTGAAAATCATCTCATAATGTATCTCATTTTGCTCAAAAAAATAATAAACTTTTGAATATTATAGTGTTATTATTCTTTAATCAAAAACTGGAGCTATATAGATTTCTTGGGCAATTTCCATTTCAAAAATGTATACTTTTATACAGTTTATTTTATTAGTTTTCAAGTTATGATAAAATAATTTTGTGTAAATTGTGAGGTTCCCCTCAAAACAGCTCAATGCAAGATTCGATTTAATGGATACAAGTAAACAGAGAAAAAAACTCAATCAGTATTTTCATTCAAGTATGACACTCCTGACAAACTAAAAAGTGCTGCCATGCGTCTGTTTGCCGTATCCAATCATGAATATTTGCAATGCACCTACTCATTTTGAATTACCTTTCCAGTTGGAATAACCTTTACAATGGCACTTCTGACATATAGGGTGGTATACTGCAAGTTAATCTTATTTTTCACTTTGAATTACTCTCCAGTTCAGTTCGGGATATGTCGTAATTCATTCACAGTAAAGGAATTCCTATACTGTATCTAGAGTAAATGAATTCATTTACTTTTAACTTTAAATCGATTTTTAGAGCAAACTATGAACATCAGAGAGTATTTTAGAGCATTTTCTTGTTGAATGGATCCGGTTCTACAAATTTAGCTATGACATTTTGAATTCTATCTGCCAAAATGTTTTGAAAATTTTCAAAAACCCTAAAAAATTTTAGCAGATTAGAATTCAAAATTTCATCACCAAATTTTTAGCATGAGTCCCATTCAAAAAGAAAATGCTCGAATATGTTCTCCGATGTTCATAGATTGCTCTAAAAATTGATTTTAAGTTAAATGAATTCATTTACTCTACAGTATAGGAATTCCTTTATTGTAAATGAATTCATTTACCTTGAAATACGGCCTTTCCCGAACTGAATTAGGCGGTTATAAACTTGGGTTACCTCCACAGTTAGAATGTGAGTGTGTGAAACTACAAAGTTGGAACCTTCACACTTGGTATCATTTACAAGTTTGGAATGGAACAAAATAGAAATAAATACATCACGGTTTAAGACTGTTGCAAAGTTATCAGATTTATTAGTTTGATACAGTGACCCTCGGTAATTACAGATGAAGGGATGTCCTCTAGATGCAACCCAAATTGGTGCATATTTAATACAAATTTAAAATCAAATTCTGATATGCATGCCATGCATCTGTATGATATCATGGTTCCAACTGAATTTTCTTTGATATTGGCGCTAATTGTGTCCAAATGTGGGTTGTAATATATGGATGGCCCCAGTAATAGCAGAAGTTAAAGAGACTAGCCTAGATTCCACTTAGAATTCAAAACTTATGGAAATGCTTTAAATAAAGCTTAAAAGTGTGGTAAAATCCAAAAAACTACAAAAATTTACACAGAAAGAGCTCAAATTAACAGCGAATTGATTTGCAATGTATCTATATGTGATGGTGGTGTGACTATCCAGTGTTTTCTAAATCCTATTTGTACCTCAGATGGATTTACCAGATAAAAGATCAAATGAAGTTCTTGGAGAACATATCGAAAGAGAAACAATTTTATCAAAAATAATTTTGTTTACCCATCACAGGTGTAGAATAGAAACAAGGTCTTTTTAAGATTTGAAACTAGAAACACTTTTACAACTACGACAAAAAATACAGCTGGTAAATAATTTCATTTTCTTCCTCTGTTACACAAATTCAGCGGAAACCACTGGTAGGATATGTTAGTATAATCATGTGCTATCGATACATGTGAAAAAAATATATAGTCAGAAAATCAGCGGACAGGATCTAGGCCAGTCCCTTTAAGGAGAAGAGTTATATGAAAATGAATTGGTCTATATTACAAGCCAATAGCTTTGTTTCACACTCCCCCAGGGGTCAATTTCAATAACATAACTCCAAAAAGGATCACTAAATGGCGGGTATTTTTAACAGGGTTAGCGATCATCGCTTCATGTTAGTGAAATCACCTCCAGAGTAGTGAAATCGCCTCCAGAGCTGTATATGCATTTCAACAATTTTGGGAATACTAGATTTCAAGATTTGATTTTAGTGTTAAAATGAAAGATTTAAAACACATTGCAACTATTCTGGAGTTCTGCAATCATTACAAATGTACTACAACTGTTGTGTCCTTGAACAGCTTATCACTATTTTGATAATTTAGCACTTGAAATCATATGCCAAAAATGCTGATTTGACTGCTTTGTTGCACTAAGCCCTCATATAAGTGATGTGGAGAAGTTGAGCAAATTTAGGATGGAACCTGTATCAAAATAATAGATTTAGAGAGGAGATACCAGGCTCGCTGCCATTTTTATACCAGCATGGTGGTCAAAAAGGGGATATTTTGTTTTTTGCCAGTGTTACATCATATAATAATGTGTAGAAGTTAAGCAATCTCCTCAGAACGGCATTCGTTCAGCAATGTGTAGAAGTTAGGCAATCGCCTCAGAATGGCATTCGTTCAGCAATGTGTAGAAGTTAGGCAATCGCCTCAGAATGGCATTCGTTCAGCGATGTGTAGAAGTTAAGCAATCGCCTCAGAATGGCATTTGTTCAGCAATGTGTAGAAGTTAGGCAATCGCCTTAGAATGGCATTCATTCAGCGATTTGTAGAAGTTAGGCAATTGCCTCAGAATGGCATTCGTTTAGCAATGTGTAGAAGTTAGGCAATCGCCTCAGAATGGCATTCGTTCAGCGATGTTTAAGTTAGGCAATCGCCTCAGAATGGCATTCGTTCAGCAATGTGTAGAAGTTAGGCAATCGCTTCAGAATGGCATTCGTTCAGTAATGAGAAGAAGTTAGGCAATCGCCTCATAATGACATTCAGTGAATAATATGGAGAAGTTAGGCAATCTCCTCAGAATGGCATTCGTTCAATAGTGTGTAGAAGTTAGGCAATCTCAGAATGGCATTTGTGAAGTTAGGCAATCTCGCAAGAATGGCATTCATGCAATAATGTGAAGAAGTTAGGCAATTGCCTAAGAATGGCATTCGCTTAATAATCTGAAGAAGTTAGGCAATCTCGCCAGAATGGCATTCATGCATTAATGTGAAGAAGTTAGGCAATTGCCTCAGAATGGCATTTGCTTATAATGGATTTTTTTATTCCTGTCACCATGCGCATATTGATGATGGTAAGATTATATTTGGAGGGGATGGGTTCAGAACAAAACTAAAAAGCCGTATAATGCTCAACTATGTTCAACATAATAATATGATCTAACCCTCATTAAATGAGCTATTTTCTATAGAATACGAAAGGTTTTGGATCAGGTTCAATGGAAATTATTATCAAAAGGTTTGATGTCCTTCTATTGATTCCAGTTCGGTTTCGAGGTCACCCCATCGGCTTCTTTGTTTGATTTAATGGGCCTCATAGTTAGAACATTTAAGCCACATTAATGCTGTTGTTTGTTGTGAATTACCAAAACTAAAAAAAATGTCATCATACGTGTATAAATTTTTAGTTGATGGTAAATAATATATTTTTAACGTTAATAGGCCTAAATACTGTTTCAGATTTCTATCATTATATTTCCATTAAAGATTTAAGTCAATGTGGCAAATTTATTTATATTATTGGCCGATATATGCCAGCTTTGGTTTTAATAAATCCATTATTTTTTTGTAAGAAAGTGGACTTTATTTTATTATGGCCATATATCTGTTATCGTTACACCAAATTTCTATTGAACTGACTAGATAAAGCATACAGCCTCTCAGAATGAATGGAATCGTCGACACGCCCATAAAATTTATAATTTGGTGTCACGATTTAAAAAATTCACTATAATAATGTGGAGAAGTTAGGCAATCGCTTAAAAATGGCATTCATTTAAGCAATTGTCTCGGAATGGCATTTGTTCAATAATGTGGAGAAGTTAGGATGATGGCCTAGAGCAAATACAACAATACTGGTTCGCCAAACTGCACAAATTTACAATAAAATGTCACATTTCAAGAGCATATATACCCTTTTCTTCAAACAATGACAAAACACAAAAAATGGAGAAGAATTTACATTAAAGTATCACAAAAATACATATAATAATTCAAGAGAACAAAAAAAAGTTAAGTATACTTTACCTGATAGAATTCTGAAGTCAGTATTGTTGTGTATTTGCTCCAGGTGTCCTGAATTACTAACAGGGGCAAATTGAACGCCTGTGTGTCACATATCCTTACCATGGAAAGAGTTAAATAGGCATGGCTTCAAATTTTTTAGCAAAAAGAAATGAAAATTAGTACGAATCTTAAGAATAATTAGAAATCTATTTTAGTCTTGTATTATGTATCTTTGCAGAAACATCATGTGCTGTACGTGATATCCCGAATGCTGAAACCATTGGAAATGTATTACTCAGAGAGCGTGTCAAACCAGGTACATCTGTACAATATACATGCGATCCAGGCTACCAAATGATTGGACGAAGCAATGTCACATGCAAACCAAACGGACGATGGACATCACTCCCAGAATGTTCTCTCATCGAATGTCCTCGTCCAAGGGTGATACAGTATGGATACATGCAGGCTGCAGAAAGTCTTGCAGCTGGGAATAACATTACATATCATTGTATTTCTGGATACGAGTTAATTGGTGAGAACCAGCGAACTTGTTTATATACTGGTGAATGGGGTAGTGATGAGCCAAGATGTGAGCCAGTATCATGTGGGGAACCACCGGATGTCAAGCACGCAGTGAAAAGTGGGTCTGTGTTTACATTTGGAAGCAGCGTGAGTTACATGTGTGATGTTGGGTACATCCAGAGGGGGTCGGTCAAGATTACATGTATGGACTCGGGTTTGTGGTCGGAACATCCTGTATGTATTCCAGTCGCATGCCCTCCACTTCCTGTGATGCATCATGGGAGAATTATTGGACAAGAGTTCTTTTATGGAAAAACAGTGGAGCTTCAGTGTGATTTTGGGTACAGTTTGAGAGGATTTGGACGGTTACTTTGCACCGAGTATGGAAGGTGGTCGGCGCCACCTCCAACATGCGAACCAGTTTCCTGTGGCCGACCAGAAAATGTAGACCATGGTAATTACTATGGCAACCAGTTTAATTTTGGCAACACTGTGCGGTATATCTGCAGAAGTGGATATAATTTGATTGGTGATAAACAACGAATTTGTGAAGGGAATAGAGAGTGGAGTGGAACCTCACCAAGATGTGAACCAGTGGCTTGTCCTGCTCCACCAAACCTACCATACAGCAGATTAACAAAATCCCCAGATTCTCAGTTCACATATGGTGTTATCGTTGTATATGAATGTGTTGATGGTTATCAAATGAGGGATGATGAAATGGGGATTATGCTTTGCCAAAGTGACGGCCAATGGAGTGGTCTCTGGCCAACATGTGTTAAAATCACCTGTGGTGAACCCCCAGGAATCGCACATGGGACCATCATATCAACTGGATATGAATTCCAAGATACACTGTCCTATGTTTGCGAGGAAGGATTTGAGCTCCATGGATTCGAACAACAGACATGTGAAGCAAGCGGGTCATGGAGTAATGAGCAGCCACAGTGCGAGCCAATAACTTGTGTAGCGCCACCTATAGTTTTGTATGCAATGTACACTGGTGATCTTTATTATAGTAGGAAGATTCTTTATACATGTGATAGAGGTTATGAAATAGTAGGGGATATTGTACTTAAATGTGGATCGGATAAACAATGGAATGGTATAGTCCCGAGATGCGAACCAGTGTCTTGCGGCGTCCCACCAACTGTGTCTAATAGTCGCACATTAGGAAACACTTTCACATTTAATTCTTCAGTGATATATGAATGTCTAACTGGTTACTACATAACAGGGAGTTCTGAACTGGTGTGCTCAGACGCTAGAACTTGGATTGGTGATATCCCAGAATGCAATTTGGTGTCATGTGACCAACCACCTGTTGTACCAAATGCAATCTGTATGGGGATGGAGTTTACATACAATAGCTCAGTGACTTATACTTGTGAAGTTGGATATATGAAGATAGCAGGATCAAATTTAACTTGCTCTGAATCAGGAGAGTGGATGGGAGAGCATTCCTTATGCAAGGCGGTCACCTGTAGTAAACCTCCTGTTGTGAATAATGCTGATATTATAGGATCTGATTATAGGTTTAATCAGACTGTTCTATATAAATGTCATTCTGGGTACAACATGATTGAGAATGCCACAATATTTTGTGATGAAGGAGGTAGATGGTTTGGAAATATTCCACAGTGTGAAATTGTTACTTGTGGACAACCTCCTGGTGTATTGAAAGCAGAGGCGATCGGTTCGATTCATACTTACGGTAGTTTGGTGCATTACACATGTAATAATGGATATGTAAATAATGGTAATGACAGATTGTTATGTGATCATAATGGAAATTGGAAGGGTGACATTCCAAAATGTGATCCAGTCAATTGTACATCGCCACCAATCATCCCACATGCTACTGTCATTGGTGATAGCTACACTTACAATCAGATGGTCTCATACATATGTCATGATGGCTATACTATTTCAAATCAGTCAATTCTTCAATGTTCTGAACTTGCTACTTGGGTAGGAGACATGCCAGAGTGTTTGCCTGTTATTTGTGAGCTGCCATTATTACCAAATGGAATGATTATTGGAGGTGATTTTTCTTTTAATAAGACTGTAGATTTTACTTGTAATGAAGGTTATAAACTGTCTGGACATTCTACGCTCAGATGTTCAGAAAATGCATCTTGGACACACGAGATTCCGCAATGTATTCCTATTGTTTGTGGAGCACCGCCTAATATTGACAATGGGATTGTTAGAGTGGAGAGTTTAATGTATGGGTCAACTATAAGTTATGCATGTCTACCTGGGTATGAGGCTATTGGAAATACTGTGTTGTATTGTTCCGAAGATGGAATTTGGAATGGTTCTTTACCAAGATGCGAACCCATCACCTGTACATTACCACCTTCAATCAGATATAGTACTGTAATCGGGAGTGAATATACATTTAATAAAACCATATCATATGAGTGTGATTATGGGTATGAATTCAGAGTGGCTACAAAACCAACTTTGATCTGCACTGCAAAAGGTACTTGGGATGGTGCTATCCCAGAATGCATAGCTGTTTCTTGTGGATCACCAAGGCAATTTAATCATGGGTTTTATATTGGCGACAACTTCACCTACGACAATTCAGTGAAATTTGCATGCAATGTGGGATATGAACTATATGGTAGCAGCATGGCTTCTTGCTCTGGTGATGGTAGTTGGAGGTTCGAATCCCTTGAAGTCCCTCACTGTATTCCAATTCAGTGTGGCCCACCACCTTCAGTGCCATATTCTACATGGAATGAAACAGACACAATGTTCAATGCAACAGTAACGTACACCTGTGATGAAGGATACATAATGAATGGGACGTCCCACCTGGTATGTCAGCTTGATAGCACATGGCATGGAGAGGTTCCAGAGTGCCAAATAGTAGTATGTGATGCTCCTTTGACACCCAAAAATGGTGGAGTGATTCGGAGTGAATTTACTTTTGGGAGCATAGTGGAGTATTTTTGTGGAAGAGGCTATTATTTAACTGGTGAGTGTGACACAGTAGTATAAACTTATTCATTCATAGGAAAGTTGATTTTACACATGATCAAGGCAGTTGGAAGTTCATAAAATTGTAAATTTTATGTTGTTTTACACTATAAAATAAAATTCAGTTCTGGTGTATTAAACTACCAATAACGTTTTACATAATTTCTGTGACCTGATAGCAGCAACGGGTTATATATTCAAGTTTATATTCAATTTTAGTTTGAATCAGGACTTGCTTCTACACATTTCAAAATTATATGTGTACAAAAATATTAACTTTTCTGTGACTTTTCTCTTTTCATTAACAACTTTAATTAAAAAAAATTGTTAAGACTTTGTCACATTTTTTTGAGATATGTCAAAGTGCATCATTTTTGGATGAATTTTAGAAAATGTTGAATGATTTATTCCCTTCAAATACTACATTTTGCTAAAAAAATTAGCTTTTATCATTTATCAAATTTTGGTGTCAATACCACCACCTTTAAAGATATTTATTTTAAATACACTCACAGGAAAATGTTCATATGTATGAATTTAGATAATTGAATCGTGTTTAAAAAATCTTGAATATCTTCAAACAGTGAAATAAAGTATGATTTATTTTGGAGTTATAAATTAAGTATCATATTTTTACAATTTATGTTATTTAGGCAATACATCAAGAACTTGCCAATCCAGTGGAGAATGGAGTGGATCCGATCCAGAGTGTTTACCAGTAGACTGTGGTGCTCCCCCTAATATAGACCATGCCTATACATTACATCATGAGGCAACCATTCTAGGCAGCACTATGACCTATCAATGTATGGAAGGATATGTTTCACAGGCTGATACCAATCTGGTTTGTGATGCTGATGGTGTGTGGATTGGAAATGTTGTCCCTTGTGAGCCAGTTAGTTGCGGAGCTCCACCTTCAATGGAAAATGGTCAGATTATTCGTGAGTATTAAACATAAGAACAATCTTCCTTTCTTTTCATTGGTACGTTCAAGATTGTTCACTATGAAAATCGATATCAGGAATTGATATATTTACATTTTCTAATTTCTAATGTTTCTGTTTTCTGAAAAATATTAAAGGTTTGGAATTTTTACCCACTGGATTATGAATTAGCAGTGCCCTGATATTGACCAGCATTCATCAAAAACTATTATAGCATTAATTATCAGGCTATAGTCATGGATTTGTCTATCAGTTTTCTGGCCAATTGTGATTATCTCTTTTCAGAGTCTTCAAAGTCTTAAATGCAATTCCCAAAGAATGGAAAGACAATTTGAAAAGAAATACGCTTGACTTGTCAAAGAAGAGATCCAAAACATTAATCAATGTAGACAACAAACACATACACATTAAAATGTTACCGACCAAAATTATATATTATAAGTTATTAAATAAAAATGTTGAAGAGACATCCTGCATACGATATTGGGAAAAGGAAAACATTTATTGCCACATTTGGAATAAAGTGTTTAGTTTCAAAATTAAAAACCGTTTTGTAAACAAAATAGGTCACTTCCAATACAATGTTATTAACAACTTAGTATGTTGCAAAAAGAATTTATTTATATGGAAAATAAGTAGTAACAAATATATGTGAATTTTGCAATTGCATTGACAACTATGAGCACTTTTTTGCTCGCGCGCTATATAGTATTTACTTCTGAGATGTCAATGGGGAAATTTTGGATTTGAAAGAAAGCCTGAAAATATTAAATACCGACCGACATCAGTTGAGTTGAATTGATCTAAGTAACAATAGGAATATTCTAAGTATGACAGCCTGTAATAAAGAAAATATAAAATTTGTGTTCTGTATTCAAAATTGTGTAGTATTGAGCACAACTGGTTTTATTTTCACGGTGAAGGCTGAGATTGCACATGCGTAATCTTGAAATATCAATCCTTTACCTACCCCACTGAGCTATATATCTGGAGGGGAGAAACTCTGCATACATTACAATGCATGTACGTGTACGGGACGGTTCGCAAACACTTAAAAAAGGCTAAAATACAACTGCATCAACAGTTTACATATAACCATTGCAACATCATTTCGTCACTAGTAACACCTCTTACAATCTCAAGTTGCGTGAGCCAAATTGGTGTTTGGCACCAAATTGTGCCTTGTTGTATCATGTAA
>JXSR01S019908.1:32325-49330 GCA_000969725.1 Ophiothrix spiculata | reverse complement strand
ATTTTATAGCTTAAGTTTTAGAATAGGTCCCATTCAATATGAAAATGCTTTAAAATGTTCTCCGATTTTCATAGGTTGCCCCCAATATTGATTTAAAGGTAACATTCATTGAAGGAATTCCTTTACTCTACAGTGAAGGAATTCCTTTACAGAAATCGAACCCTGAAGGAATTCCTTTATGTGCAGGTATTACGACCTTTCCGAATTGATATAGTGAGATTTTCCCACTTCTTTCACCAATAAAGTATAATTTTCCACCATCTTGGTAACTGATGGGTCGATACAGACAGTGCACAGACAATCAAATGGAAATTTGTACGATAATTAAACCGTGATAAGTCTGAAGAAACTTAATAGCAAACACACATGGCATTAAATTGGTCTAATAAAGTTGATTATTCAGTACAGCGGACTCGTAGCCTGCCCAGACGAAGTAAATTTTGTTAAGTACGTAATATTTGAGTTCATTGTTATTTCCGATGACAACTGACAATTTGCAGGAATTAACTTGCGGCTGATGAATTAGTTTAGGTCCAAATAAAAATGTGTTTGTTTGGCAATAAATGCCCTCTCAGAGGAAGGGTCAGTCGGTCGAAATATTTTTTTTTCTCAGGCATAATTAAACCATACATCTGTATGAAACAGAGCCAATAGATGGGTTGAAATGGATGATATAAGATTTTAATGTTTTAAAATGATGAAGAAGATCAAAGCAACAGTTTAATATTCAATTTCAAGAGCAAGACACATGTGTTTCTTGATGTTTGTATTTATGACCAAAGAATGTAGTATTAAAATCAACATTGTATACGTGTATTGTGTACACAGTCAAAAAGACAGTGACCCAGTCCATGTATTTTTCACAGATTGTAGACTTATAATATCTTGAACTTGGAGAGCCGTATTGAACAAAGAACCCGCAGCATATTCCTGTGTCTTTTATACTTGAAAACCTCGTCACTGCCTTATGACACATACTCAATATCATTCCATTTCCTGAGGTATATTAACAAAATAATGTATTTTCACATTTGTAAACATCGTCATGTTTCGGAGCATTGCTTGGATCATGATTATAGGGGATAACATGGTCTGTTTTGTTTATCATCATGATTTTATAAGCTTAAAGAGTTACATTGCTATGAAAAGATCAGTCTAGTTGTAATTTGTGCTGGATTTTTCCCACTTTACATGTTTTGAAGTTGTTTTATTAACATGTAATGGCTGAGAGTGATATCACAGAATTGAGTGGATAAACAGTTTTTCAGAATGCACATTCATAGCATACATAATGAACAATCTAATTATTGTGATGCTCTGACTCAGATAGAAATAGAACAAAAGGAGGGAGCAGCAATATATAAGTAACATTTGGGATAGCTTTGATACAGATAAGGTTTAAGAATATTCTTGAATATCTAAAAAGGGAGGTGGGGGGGGGGGGGGGCAATCATGATTTACTCACAGCATCATTGATTACGTCTTCCCTCCAAAGGCATGGGAATTGATTTTCGAAAATGTTATGTTAATAGAAATATCTGTTATGCTTTATAAATGCACATACTGTGTTTTTACTTTGTAGAGCAGCTGTGTGAAACCATGCCATGATATGAAATGAAAATTATTCCCACGCTACAGGGAGCATCAATAATTCCAATAACTACCTGCCCCAAGTTTCCAATTTGGGTTAATTGTATGGCTGTGAGACCATCTCAGATATTTGCTAAGCATTAAAATTATTCCGAAGCTACAGGGTCAGGGAGTTTTGATGCATAGGCCTAAAGGGATTGAATCACTGCATGCTAAGGGGATTCAGTAATTTCACTGCCCTTACATTTAAAGCTTAATTCACTTACAGCGATATTGATTACACTGTGAGACCATCTCAGACAAATGTTTCACATCAAAACTATTCATCGATTAGGCCAAAGGAAAAAAAAAGGTTTGTCTCAAAGCTGATGAGTGATTTGAAAAGTAATGCGGAATGCGTTTTTTTTTTTTTTTTTTAAGATTCCAAACGTTGTCTGTACGAATCACATGCAAAATTAATGCGTAGAATTCTTCACCGTCAGCATCATCAACTAGATAATACCTAAGCCAGTAAATAGATGCCTATTTTTATGTACGGGTTATTTCCGGTTGTAATGTCAACTACTTCTTCGCTCTGAGGAGTTTTATTGTTCAACGATTTACGCAGAAACCATATTCTAAACTTTCCGCAAAGCAGCTGAATCTTTAAAAAAACTTTGATCCTCCATGACTGTCACGAGATCGCCACAAGCAAATCAACAACAAGCAGGATGGTTGTTCTTCACAAAATACACAATAAATACAACACGAAGTCTACGAGCCTGTTAAAGCTTACTGTAGTAAATGTTGTAGTAACGCACACTCAATGACGACACAAGAACACAATTTCTGCAAAGGACGAATAGATGACGATCTGCAGTTGCAATCTTTCTCATACGAGCTTGCCGCAAGATTTTGGACGTATCGAAGTTGAAATATGAATTCCTTTTGGGTGAGAAAAAATCAAATTTTCTCCGATTTCTTTGGAAAATATATAAAAAAAACCAAAAAACCTTGAAATAAAAAAAATTCCCGCATTTTTATCAAAATCGCCCGATTTTACTAATGCGCGCGTCAGCTTTGAGACAAGCCTTTTTCTCTTTGGCCTTATAAGAAGCATCAATTGTTGCAAATTAATACACTCTGCGTTAAGTACACGTTGAAATTGTAAATCTAATTGGACAGTTGGTAACTTATACGCATCCATTAATCTCGTCTAGTTGCTCGCTGCGTATCGCGTAGTGCGTTGTACAATTCCATGTACGCATATGCGTAACATGCTCGCGCTTGTATGGCAAGTTTCATTTTAAAAGAAAGGTAGATACAAATTACAATGATTAACATAGGGCTATGGATGGTTGTATTTTCTATGTTTTGTTGAAATATCAAACACATTTTAATATAATTATGCCGTTTAATTTCTTTGCCATTTTATTCTAATCATTTTCGTGTATTAATTAGATTAATAACTGCTCTTTACTTGGCGCTCGTGAAATTGTACAAAAATAATGCACCTTGTGCTGAAGTCGAAGTTGTCCGACTCACTCGGCTGCGCCTCGTGAGTGCGGACAACTCCAACTTCAGCACGCAGTGCATTATTGTTGTACAATTTCACTCGCGTCAAATAATACGCAGTTATTAATCTATAATTATGCCAAAGGCCGATACAATAATTTACTGCACCACACACCCAAGTTCACATTAAGCCTTGATCACAGTCTATAAAGGGTTACAGACTTGCACCAATTCAACCAATTTTGACAAAATTTAAGAGGTCATAGAGGTGCTTGCACAAAAACCACAAACTGAAGCTGAAAATTGGCTAAGGGGAGACATGTAAACTAATCGGAACAGTCTATTTCTCCACTATAGTCTTAAACATATCGATAATTCCTCTTATCCGAGCATTTGGTTGTGTACTATATATCTATGATTTTAAAGCATCAAATTGAATATGTTCCAACCAGATGCCCAAAATTTGACTTTGCCATCTAGTTCAGATAACGGCAAGCTCTTTCCGATTAGTTTACGTGTCTCCCCAAGTAAAGCAAAAAAGGCATCTTTTTCACACATTTTCAGAAACCTGTTGCTCCAATTTACAAGGCTCCTGCGCCAATGGCACGCAATACGGCCTTAGCAGGAACACTGGTCACAGATATCATTGTGATATCCTACCTGAGATATTTCAGATCAATGGTATATCAAAGATATTCAATATTCAAGGATACAAAAATGATTGTAGTTTAGTTACAAAAGTAGGATATATTAATCACTTCATGAGTAATGTGTTTTTTGTAGTTCCAAAGTGTGAAATATGCTTCACTTTATTTCATACCTTCTTCTTGCACATTTTGTTTTTGTACTATAATGTAATTGGTCAAACTCATGTTACAGTTATTTTAGAATTGGTAAACTTTTAATTAGTTGAATTCAAGCTTTCTTGTAAATTATTTCTGACTTTTGAAACTGTTAAAATTTCTGTATCTGATTATAGTATTCTCTTTTTATGCCTACTTATATAAAATATGAAGAAGTTTTAAAATATTCGGATCATTAGTCAATGTTGGGATTTGGAAAATTATCACTGTGCCTCAAGCTACTACATGGTAGTCAAAAATGAGATAATCAATTGTAGGCCTGTATCACTTTGGGAATATTTCATTTATTCTAGCATTTATAACATCAATCAAAATATACAGAAATGCATGTTGTGTAAACAAGTTAAAACTCTGGCTAGCAATGGTATCAATATTCCTTTAAAAGTCTTATGTACCCAGAATGCATTTCTCAATAAGCTTAGACATACTGTACTACTCAAGGTCTGAAACCATTACTCATTTCGGAATACACAAACTGGCTGATTTAACAATTTTTGTCTCCATAGTAGTTGATTTTTACTGTATTTCCCCCATTTTTTTTGGAAATTTTGGATAGTTATGACTTTTTTGGGAAGGGGGTGGAGAGCAGAAATGACCATGTATGTCTAGTCATTTTCTATTGTTATGTGAACCTGAATTATTTGATTTAGTTGGTTAATTAATTATTTAATTAAAAGAAACTTAATTATTGAGATCTTTGATTGCCACAGAAAGGGAATTTTTCCTGAGTGAATTTTATTTTGCAATCTACTGTAATTTCCAATTCTAAAAATATCAGGTGATCATGGGAATTTCCCAACATGGAAATAGATGTGTTTACTTGATCTAATAATAATTGTGCGTGGGAAATTCTCCACATGTAAATACTGTCTGTATGCTATGCTGTGCTAAATATGAGAATGACGTAATGTGGGAATTTTTCTGAAAAAAAATTGTGAGATTTTGGGCAGAAGGGAAAGTTACTTGGTTGTAGTTAGATGGACAGCTAAAACTTTGGAAGTAGAATTGATTTTGTTGGAGTTGCTTGAGGAGTTTTTGACTTTGTTGGATGAAGTTATGTAGATGTATGGAGATTGGAGTTACAGTTACTTGAAATGGAGAAATAATTTGGAGTACAACGAATGGATAATTAAAGACAACCTGTTATTTCATTACTTTATGTTCGAGTGGATTATGTGTGTCGGATCCAGCTTCTAAGCCAAGTAGAGCTTCTTTGTGATTGCTGGACTATAAATCGTCGTTGGAGTTTGTCAGGAATGTTTTGGAATTATATTTGCAAAGTGGATTTCAGGACCTGTGATTATACAAGGGCTTTATACCTCGGATTAATAACAGACTTTGACATACGGATTATTTAATTTGGAAATATCCTAGGATCGCGCAGATTTCGCAGCGGTTACTGTAAGTTTACTCCATAATTTTAAGACAAAGTTGTGAAGAGAACTAAAAGTGAGTATTATTAAACTGTAAATAATTTGTTATATTTTGAATCAAGAACAGTGTATTAGTTTGTGTTATTTAAGAACCCGTGGGGTGATTTTGGCCTCGGTCACTTAAAATCTTTGCCCATAGCACTATAAAAATTGATCTTTTGCACATCCATAATATTTATTAGCATATTACCCCTTTTCCATACTTGAGCAAGGATCTCTCAAATTTTGATAATCCTAGGACTAAATGACGATGCTGTTTCCTACAATATCCCTGGCTCATCCTGCTCCTTAATCAAGACTCTTTAAGCTTGACATTTATTGCACATTTTTATCAAATTACGGGAATATACTTAGCTCGGTTTCTAATTCTATTTCAAAACAAGTTGTCTTCAAATTGTGTCCTTTCATGTTAAATTGCTCTTTAATAACATGATTAAATGTCTGCAGCTGTCTGGATTAAAATCTCATCAAAACAAAATAATGAGTAATAGCTGCTGCAAAGAAAATGATAAATCAGTTCAAGATTTCTCAATGACTGACAACAACAAATATAAAATTGAAAAAAATGTATCTTTTAATTGTCCTTCATTGAAACAAAATGAGTAATAGCTGCTGCAAAGAAAATGATAAATCGGTTCAAGATTTCTTAATGACAGACAACAGCAGATGACAGTCTTGAAATTAAATAGATACCTTCTTGTTGTTAACAATTGATATAAAATTGAATAAATGCATCTTTTATGTTCCTACACTCAACCATTGTGCAGTATTTACTTGTTGAATATCAAGTACTTGTCAAGATAACCATTTATTGCATGTACATGTACTTTGAAATTGATTGGGCTTAGGCAGCTTAAAAAAATAATTTCTCGTAGCGCTGGTCTTCGAAAAGTGAGGAGAAGGGAGGGCGCTTTTTTCAAACCGGTCTTTGAAAAGTGAGGGGGAAGGTGACATAATATTTTTTTATTTATTTTTGAATAGGGTCGGTCGCTGAGGGCAACATAACAATTTATTTTTTTTGGCCTAAAGTTTCTGAACTGGTAAAACCTGACTGGAGAAAGGATTTTTATCTCAGTTTGTTAAACATTTGTCTTATGTTTTGCATGTTGAACCTGATTAATATGATAGAATACACTTCGAAGGTAATGTTTCTGATGAAATTAGAAATTCAACCTTGGACGTGATTTTTGACTATGCTAAGCTTCAATGGCCTGTATCTCGTAATTTACTATGCCGACCTGAAGGTACCTTTAGATATGACAGGGGACATGTGTTTACTTTTTAACAATTTCAATTTACAGTGTAGCTTTAAGCATCACATATTTGTAATATAATTTGTGCATTATGTGTGCCTCATCAGTGATACTGTAAACCCAATAAACCAAGACTTTCGAAAGACAGCAGCTTTAAGTTGCTTTCCTCTTACTCGTTTTTCTTGTCAAAATATTCAATAAATCACATTATGACTCCTTGTAGTTTTAAGTGATTGCATTAAAAGCCTTTGGGTATGCATGTTATTACATTGCATCAGTTAAAAAGACATATCACATTCTTTTTTTAGGTTTTCTGGAGATTTGTTGCTATTTTATTATTTTTTTACATCGAGAGATTAAAAAAAGGAAAAACAATTCGGCCGCATAGTGACCTAAAAATGTGGTTTTTTTTAAAGATTTCCGGGTAGCACATAGCCTTTTTGATAAAAAAAAAAAAAAACAACAACCAACAACAACAACAACAACAACAACAACAAAATGCCTAGTGCTTAGGGTTTTGGGCCTAAGTAACCTGAGACAGAGTTTTTTTTTTTTTGGCCTAAAGCCTGGTTTAAACTGCATTTGCTGGTCACTGCTTTCGAGCCAATTAGGACCAAATCATATCGGACCTTCTTTGGAGACTGCCGTGTCCAAACAGGCTGTAGACCATTAACGTACCCTGATGCCATATGTAGAGATACTGGCTTGAACTTCAATGAACTTTGAAGTGCAATGTGTGATAATATAAAGACAGTTGGCAAAGATGTGTGTCATGGATCTCGACGGAAGTCGAAGGATGATGATGATGATGAAACTGCAGTATTATATAGGCTAAGCAAAAATACAGAGTGCAGGGCCATATTGTTTTTAAATGTAACCCCAACCCAGAGGTTGGTAATGGTGGTATTAAGAAGTCCCATTTATGCAAATGAGGATAATGAGCTTTATTCTGTTGTTGAGTACTCTGTTATATGTGCGGTAGAGCATGGCATTATTGTATTCAATTGGCTCATTTGCATGAATGGGACTTCTCAATACCACAACTACCCAGAGTTTTGTTTACATTGTTCAATAAATTTTTGTTCTGCCTATAGATTCTTACGCTGTCTTCTAGAGACTGTATTGTTGTGTCTCACACTGTTGCATTTATGTACCCAGGGAAAATTAGACAAAGTGTATGATAATATGATGCAGTTTTGAGTTCTATTTCTAAGTGAAATTCAGCAAAGAAAAGAGTTGTTGTATACAACTCAGTGGCAATAAAACAAGTCAAATTAACATAAGAACTTTTGAGTTTTTAGCTGGAGAGAATCCTTGACTGCTATATGCTACAAACCCTAAACTGTTCTTTCAAATGGGCTTGAAATTTCGAAAAGTAGAAAATGTGTCATTATCTAATTGCTGTCAGGGCTCAATAGTAATTACAACACGGTTACCTATGGGGATTTTTAAAAAGCTGAAAAGCTTATAGAATCAAGCAAAATTTACATTTATGTTGTGTTCTTTTTATTTAACTAGCAAAGGGGTTACGGTTTTGTCACATAAGAATTATGATTTGCACCTTTAAGTAATAATCAACCTTTTCAAAATTTACAATGTTTACCGAATCACATGGTTAAAAAACAAATTGTAAACTTAAAGAAAAAATTAACCTGTTTTGAAAGCATGTAGCTAACCATTAAATTTCACGTCACAAATCTTCATGCACTTACACATGTTTACCAAAAACTGACACAAATTAAGCACGTTAAACAAATTTCTTTCCATGTGAGACTGACCACCTGTCAGATTAAATGCCATTAATTTTATCAGATGTCCATCAGAACAACTACTCCAAGCTCTATTAATAACATTTCAGTCCACTTTAAGACCCATTATCAACATCGCCTTCTATTCAGCGACATTCCATCACTTTAATTTAGTGGGTTTTTTTTCCTGTTCCATTCAGTTCACATATTCTGTCTTTCCTATTTGAGATATTTGTGACTAGTCACATCGAAATATATAGCATTGTCAGTCCAAAAATGTTTCGGGAGTTTGTGTGGTCTAGTGGAACAGAGCAGGATTCAGAATCATGTGGTTGTGTGTTAGACTCCAGCTACAGCCAACAAGTTATTTCCTTAAGACATTTAATCTTGATTGCTTTGTCGACCCAAGCACATTTGGGAGCTGTTGGGGGAATATTACAATAGGTCAAAATCTTTAAAAGATTGTGATCTAGTTGTGAGGTGAAATGGTTGTGATGATTTCCTAATAAAAAAAACCAAAACTTAGATGTCTTCTGTTGTGTTTGCGTTTTTAAGAATTGTGTTATTATTATTCCTTTTATGAGCTGTCTGTAGCAGCCTGGGTAGCTTGAATAAAAGATTAGCGCTAGGCTGCATTTCTGAGTCCTGGACTCACCAAATTTCATCCCAGACTCACCAAATTCTGAGTTTTGTTGTATTTTATCCATGCATCAATGTCTCCAGGGACTCCCAAGATTTTGGGCTTGAATATGCCTGCAGTCAGTTATGAGGCAATCTGTCCATCTTTTTGGTTGTCTACTTAGTGGTCAGTCACCTTCTATTTTGGATTCAGGTGTCTAGTTAGTGTGGCTGGTTACACTGACATTTATCATCACCTGAAGAAAAACTAAAAATACAAATGAGACCATATTTGCCCCATACGAGTCTGATGATATTCATCGATCGATACCCAATGACGCGCAGTATTTTACAGGCGCTATTCCTTGTGCATAGCGTGTTCAAAGAATGCACGTCGATGAACATCAATCGATGCATATCGACAGCACTCTTAATAAACCCTAATGCTGCTTTCATACTTATTGTCGCTTTGCAGCTTTGTAGCTTTGCAGCTCTGTCGCTTGCTTCCTTTCACACTTTTGTAGCTTTACAGTTTTGTCGCTTTTCAGATTTGCCGCTGCATGTCGTTCTGATAGTTGAATTCATTTCAACTCAAAAATTCTTGTCGTGCGACAAAATTTTGCCGATATCGATTATCTCAGCGACATGTAGCTTTGCCGCTACGACAACCGGCAGCGGCAAGTTTTTGCAAAAAATATACGTCACGCAGCGACAAAGCTGCAAAACTACACGAGTATGAAAGCAGCATTACTCTTACCAAATTTCATTGATATAGCTCCTTCTCTTCTTGGTGATTTTTAAAACATTTTGATATCCCCTCGTATGTGCAATATATTTCAATATTTTGATGACACCTAGCATTTTCATTACAACAGACAGGATAAATAAACCAATTCTTAGAAATCATAGGATCAAATCTTAGATCAAGATGGTAAAAAGAAAAATAGTTGACGAGGATAGTTTAAACTTTCAACTTTGCAAAAGGTTTTTAAACATACCAAATGCACATCAAATGGATTATCACTGCTCTATAGACAAGAATGAAATCAGTAGAGCATGGAGTAATTCCATCTGAATATCGGGTGGTATTTCTTCCTATCACTCATCTATTTGGAGCAGAAATTCCGTCAGATCTGATCAACCAAACCTGGTCACATGGTCACAAGAATAGAATCAGTGAGTTGTCACTGATTACAGGAAATTAAGCCCATACACAGGAGCTAATTAAGCTATAAACTCAATTTTGTGCCATTCCCTAAAACCACCTGTCAATTTAATTTAAAGTGAGCGCATGAGATGTGGTTCAACAAAACCATGATATTTCGAAGTACCTGCATGGCCTCAAATCAGCTGAAATTTGTATCGCCTTTAGAGGTATCTATGCTTCCTACAGGAAACTTTTTCAATAACCCTAACCTTAACCCCATCCTTTATCCTAATTCTGGTATTATCCTTTCCTAGATACTAACTCAAAACATAATGCAGTACCTAATCTTTACCCTATTTTGAACCCACTTCAAAATTTGGACCCATTTTTCTATTTATAAACACCCAAAGAGAAGTAATACCAATGGAAAATTAGTTCTATTTTGTCTACCATGTTAATAATATGGGAATGGTACATTTTTTATATTCAAACATTTTATTTTGATTATTATGGTAGAACACCCTCTCAAGTTTATATCAAGAAAATCGTCAATTGGTTTGGCACCTATCTTCATTGTCAAACTCTTTAAAATGTTAATTATACTGATTGTTTGTTGAACACCTCTAATATTTCTGTGACTTTAGCATTAGGGACAGACTTAAAGTATAATCATTGGTGAAAAACTGAAATTCAGATATGCTTCTTTGCCGGTAGCTATACATACTTATCTTTGGCCAAATAACCTATATTAACTAATTAGGAGCAGATTTAATGTGCATTTGTATCATTGGTTAAAAACAATTGATGAATATTTTCCCCAATTATCTACACTTACCTGCTGCCAAATAGCCTACAAAGAAATGTATTCCTTTAAATCCTTCAGTAATTAAAGGGGCATTGGACAATATTTTGAAATATTGTTAGTAGATGATTTACACATCCTATGTTAGAAAGTAACAGTCAATTATCCGATATCGCGAAATTTTTGATCAAAACCTTCAAAAAAGTCAAAAATTTGATTTTATTTCATTTGTTGATTTGGGTATGAGGCTATTCCCTAAACGTATTTATTGATGCTATACAATGAGAAAGGACCAAAGATTTGTTTATAAAACATTCCTTTTACATCATAGATTGCAGAAAAATCAAAAGAAATTTGGAACTTTCATCAGATCTCTTGAAAAGGCCAATTCTAGAAATGCAACTATAGAGGGCAGTATTTATCGTTGTCGACAAGGATAATTAAAAATAAGAAAATATCTAAATATTTTTATATATAGGATTTGAATTTGACAATGAAACTTTGGATGATGTCATTATTACCACTAATACTTCAAATGATGCAAAAATCTCAAAGTGTTTGGGAAAAAGTTTGGGGATGATGCTGAACTTGTCCAATGCCCCCTTTAACAAGATGCATTTTAGACAACTAAGTATGCATGACTGACAGCCAGTCTATCAAACAAGGCCAAGTGGCCACGTTACCATGTTCCTCATGTTGCGATAATGTGTCACATACTTCATATTTCCGGATTCACTAAATCTTTACCTCTCGATAAACCCCGACTGGCAAGAATTATCTTATTTAGCTATATAGAAGACAATCAATCAATTCCGAAGCTACATATGATTTGAATTTTATATTCAATATGTTGAATCCTAAGCACTCATGTATTCAATGTCTGTCATGCATGAATGTTAGAAGTACCTTTCAAAAGGGTTTGTTCTCTACATCCCGTTAATTTGAAGTTTCGTAAGATAAGAGCATATGGAAAAATCGAAGAAGACTGTTGATGTCAAAACCCAAAGCAAATGCTTTATTCAAACCATGCTCCATTTTGAATTACAATACGTCGGACAAACAATTTTTTTTTTGCAATCTTTACTATAAAACCAATTCAGAAAAAGGTGATATTCTGAATAAAAAAAGTACATCTTCACAACATTGAAGTGAAATGCAAGCAAATCTCCTGTCGCTCAACAAGTAATTATTGTATAAGGCAAAAAAAAAAAGAACTCTGTCTCAGGTTCCTTTGGCCCAAAACCCCAAGTGCTACACGCTTTTTTTTAGTCAAAAAGACTAAGTGCACGCGGGTATCTTTTTTTTATTACGTTTTAGGTCACTATTTTTATTTCCGCCGCTTTGCGGCCAAATTTTTTTGCTTTTTTGTTCTCTCTTTATGTAAGAAAAAAAAAAGCAAGAAATCTCCAAAAACCTTTAAAAAAAAGAAATGTGGTAAAATTCAAATTTTTAACCCTATGGGTGCGGGAAGCTGAGACAGAGTTCTTTTTTCTTTGGCCTTATGAGATACTATTTTCCCAAAAAAGGATTATGCATGTTTTATTTAGCACAGTACTTTTCCCTTTTCTTAGTGTAACCTGGCTAACTTGGGGGCTGGCTTAATGGACTTAAGTTTTGCTTGTCTTTCTTTTTTTGAAAAAAGTGGAGATCCAGACATCTCCTAGTTCTTATTGACTATACTTACCTATGGCCAGGTAACCTGGTTAACTTATTGGTTGGCTTAAGCACTACTTGTTGTAGTTGAAACCTGGGGGAAATCCAAATGTTTCCTTGCTGTAACCAATACTTATTTTTGGTCAGATGACGTAGCTAACCTAAGGGCTGGCTTAATTTACTTTACTTCTACTTGTAAAAGTTTTACCGCTTTTCTTTGGTGAAAAATAGGGGAAATCCAGTTGATTTGCTTTGACTTAAAGGAGCATAGTCCGATTGCCTCAACATGTTTTTAAACTTTTCAAGATTTTGGCAAGAATGTATTGCTTATATTTTTCTCATAACCCATATTAAATTTCACGGCCGAGTTATATTTCGTTTTGGAGATATATTTTTAAATGTCTATTAAGTCAAATTAGTAAATTACACACTTTGCTACAATGTCTGCAAAC
The DNA here is from genome assembly GCA_000969725.1 of Ophiothrix spiculata. NCBI lineage: Eukaryota > Metazoa > Echinodermata > Ophiuroidea > Amphilepidida > Ophiotrichidae > Ophiothrix > Ophiothrix spiculata. Next base: position 36,277 of record JXSR01S019908.1, on the reverse strand, counting down.
TATACATCAACTCTGTTGATAGTTACTGGTAATTTCATAAATTGATGAAATTTTATTGATCATCTGAAACAAAAAAGTAAACAAGTTTGTATCAATGGTGGTTTGATATCATAGGCATCTTGAAAATGACAAACAACAACAACTAAAAGATTGCAGGGATGACAGGAGCAAAGTCATCTATATTATGATACAGGGAAAATATATAAAAGGTAAGGGGGCACTCAAATTCAAATCGAGGGGCATTCATTGTAGGATTTCAGTCCAAAAAGGGGTCATTTAGTGTGAGAATCCCAAAAATACAGGTCTTTGTGTGAAAATGGATGATTGGTTATACAATTTGCACTGAAATTTATGTCTCCAAGCAAAAATTCAGGTACTGAAATAAGGATATCTGTTTTTCTGTTAGTGTTTAGGCCTCTCATTTTCTTTTGATCATTCCTTTCAAGTTCTAGACCATATTCAATCGCATTATAATATTATTTGAGACATAATTCAATCATATAATTTTATGGAGCTGCGTTTGGACTGTAACATTAACATGGTCAATACCTCATAAAGAAATGCTTCAGGATTTCGGCTAAACCAACTTTTTTTGTATCTGTCAGTTGTTTGTTACAGGCCCAGTTTGTTAGAAATACAATAGGACCATATCTTGACAGTACAGGATTGGGTTTAGCACTGTAGGGGGCGAGTGTGGGGCATAAGACACACAACTTTATAATATCAAATAACTGGGTTACAAATTTAATCATGACAAGAATAAAATCTGAGTAACTGGAGTTGCATCTAGGTCGACAGCCCTATGGCCAACTATTCAGAAACAATTTGCTCAAAGTTGTTTTTCACAGCAGTATTGTAAAGCGATAATTGTGAAATTTGTTACTTTGTTATTTTAGCCCTATTTGATAGAATTTCAGTTAATCATTGTAGAATTGCCGTATCTACTTCAAAGTTTCAAATAAACGGGGATGTATAGGGACCATGTACACCTGGGACAAAACATTTGTTTTGGAGGTCCGACTTCTTTCGTGCTTTTAATCTTGGCCATTTCCGCACAAAAAAGAGTTCATGAAAGAACAAAGATGCAGTAATGAAAACAATATTTTAGAAACGTTCAAAATCATCAGACTTTGATCTAAAGACATGCTATGTTTCTGTTTGTGCCAGATGTATTCTTGTGTACTGCAGCTGCCAAATGTGAACCAAACATGTGATTTTTTTGCAAGAAATTCCAAAAAAGAATAGGCACAGTTTTTAAGGACTGAAAGAAAGAATTATCCCTTTGGTAGAAGGCAATCCTCACTCATCCTACACCTGATGAAAATCAAACTGCAAAAAGGTTTTATGTAGTTGTAAAACTCACACAAAGTTGACATGACAAGACTACATGAAAGAATCATTCTGATGAACTCTTCAATAACACTAGCAATGTAGATATGGGCATAAAACAATTGTAACTGGTTATTTTGGCCAAATCACTGTAAACTGGGGGCAATTTTTTGAGACAGTTGTCCCTGGATCTTGTTTTCTTACTTGACATCTTGCCACCAGCTGCTAGTGAGAAACCAGAGACAAAAATGGCACTAACATTGTTGTATTGAGCGTATAGACAACATTAATAGCTTATAGCCTGAAATCTTTTCACATCATGATCAAACTTTTGATAAGGGTATAACTTCATGAGCTTGTATAGAGAGTAAAAGTTAATGAAATTCTGAAATTGCCAACCTTGGCTCATAGCCTAAACAGTTAATAAAATGTTCCACCGCTACTGATTGCTAAAGTCTAACATTTATCACATTCACAATTCATGGAAGCAATATAAGCTTGCTCATGTTGGTTCTAGAGGCAATAATGTTTGCTTTTTACCGCAGGATTTAATGTATTTTTTGCTTTCTATGATGAAATGCAAGCAGGATATTTGAGATTAAAAGTCTTGTGATAAAGCAATAAATTGCAGCAATGTTGTCATTCACTCTCTCATCCTTGAAATTGAGAAAATATGTGGATCATGTTTATGTAGAGATCAATGAGAGTCTTGGACCTACCCCTCCACTCAAGTATCATCAAACAATTCATGTCAACTTGGAATCAAATCTTAAGATTGCAAAAAAAAAGAGCACAATTCATCATGTGAGTGCAATAAAGTTGTATATGTAATAGCTGCCAGTTTTTAATAAATTTGCATTGCACGCTGTATAATCTCCAGTCTTGGGTCAGTAGCTCTTGAAATGGTTCTTCAGGTGACACTATTTCAAGAACCACTGACATACCGTACAGTGCCCGTATATGGTACGTCTTTCCAGACCTTTTCTGTTTCGCTTCATGGTGACAATGTGGCTGGTAATTGTGACAAATTATTATCAATTCTGATTTAAGACGAATGCAATTTTTTATTGTACATGCTTTCTGATTGCCATTAGAAATTGTGCTAGATTAGTTAATGCAAGGAATGCTTCTTAATTCCACGTGAAGTCACATTGTCATCAAGCTTAGTTCAAATTTTTTAACAATGTTTTTGTGAACAATTGTGTTAACCCATTACTGATTCTTAGTTCACTGGAGTAAAAAAGTTTGGATATTATCACCTAGTCTTGAGATTTTGCAATCCATAACACTTCTTTTATAGTAGAAAACTTTCACCTTCATGTACTTTGACTGGCCTTTTTTTTTTGGGGGGGGGTAAGACCAAATAAATATTTTGTTGACATGGATTTTAAACTGGGCAACCACACAAGTTTGGAATTGATTTCCATATCCTCTTTCTAAGCTTCCTGAATGAGAGGGATGTTGGAGGAACAGGGTTAAAATTGAAGGCCTACAGATATAAAATTGACCCCTCTTCCCCATCTGACTCATTAGCTCAATTGGGCCTAAAAAGGAAATTGTTTGATTGGCGTAACAGGGAAAAAATAGGGTAGGTGGGTCAGATTGTTTTTTTTAAAAGTCTATGTTTCACATACAAGAACACAAAATATACGATACATATACAAAAACATCTTCACTTTTTTCTGTAACACATCTTTTATTTGTCATTTTGAATGCCCTGCAAGCCATATCTCGGGGGCCCCATGAATCAATTCCCATCAAATGTGGGATTTGGAGGTTTTTTATCATGCACAAAAAATATGAAAATATTTACAGTAAAACTATACTTTTTCTGCATCCTTATGATGAGAGGAACACATTGGTATGGTTTTGAACAAGATTTGACCAACTTTGAAGTTTGATCCCCTGTAATGGCGTAATTTTTGCGTTTTCTGAAAAACCCTCAAGGGTAGATTTTTGGCACTCACCGGATTTGGAATCAGCACCCTCAAATTAACTAGAATCAGTGAAAGACCATTGTATATGTATGCAAAAGAACTAAGGCAATGCCCCATTCAAGATTATCAATTAGCTGGATTGAATTTCAATCTGTCTGACCTGAGAGATCTCAATTTAGATGAGTGCTCGATAATTTGAGATCTCTAGAGCATTTAATCTCCATGTAAGTGATAGTGTTGTATCCACAATTACGTAGAATAAGTTACTTGAATACTGTACTTATGTTAGAGGTGCACCATTTGATTCTCAGAGGGGGGCATGGAAGGTTTTTGCAAAAAAAAAAATCTGGCCCCAAAAATGAGAAGGGGAAAAAAATCTTTGCCAATCTAACTCAGGGTAAAGAAAAACATAAAAAATGGAATTCAAAAATTATACCTCCAAAGGCTGTGAAAAGAAAAATACTAACCTGCGCAATATTTCCCACACACTTCTGCTTTGTATGTGTCCTTGTCAGTCGTATGGTACTAACATTGGCACCTTAAAGTTGAAAATAGGCTAATTTTATTGAATTTTGTACAAACTTCATTACGTGCACACACCCCAGTAGTTTTAATAAAAAAGAAAAACTTGTTGAATAGCGGTCAATAGCTTTCATTTCACAGAATTGTCTAGAATGGATGAGCCA